>PVIC010008495.1:0-48013 GCA_004025085.1 Thryonomys swinderianus
TATTTGTTCAACATCATTCTAAGGACATTTTTTTGTGTGACAGAGTGAATATGGCTCAAGGTTAAAGTAACTTGCCTAAAACTTCATTTTGCAGCTAGAGTAACTAGAGCTAATGAAATAATTATGCTCTATAAACATACACACCAGAGGCCTTCAGAGAAATGCAGCTCTGTCCCCACATAATATTCATGGAATTTATGTTCTGGTTCTTTTGATCACTGCTGTCTAGGAAAATACTGATTTTAGTTCTTTGGAAGTGGGTGTGACTAAACAATTTTTTGCCTATGATGTCAAGAGTTGTACCAATCTATGACCTTGCATGCTGTTTTCTCTGAAAAGAGATATAGCTCAGTGGTACAGGGCCCTGGATTTGATCCCTCCTGGGGGGGGCATAACGTGTCAATTGCTCTCCAGGGCAGTTACACGGCTAATGGTTTCTCCTCTCTCTTGGGAAGAGACAATTTTGCTTGGCGTAGGGGATGCAATGAGGCTGAATAAACGAGAAGGCCTTCGAGTGTGGAAAGCAAGCTGGATTCTGCCTCAGAAGAGCTGGGGGTGAGTCTTGGTTCAACATCACTTATTGTGAGGTGGGAGAAAGAAGTTAGTAACTAAACGGGATGTGATAACGCTTATCTGCTTCCTGAAGGCACTTGTCCAGTCAGCTTCATCTTCATCTGATCTGCATTTGGAAAGATATGGGTTAAGGAGTCCCTTTCAAAATGCCTTGTTTGCATAATTAGATTAAAAATTTTCCATTCCCTTTCTTCCTTCTAATGGAGAAGTGGGCAATTATTTTTGGTGTTCATACGGTATGACTTTCAGAATATTAATCTACTCAGAACAAAGGTAAGGAAAGAGGACATGCCACGTTGCTGTGAGAATGGAATGAATGCACTGCAAGAGTTTAGCACGGTGCCTGGAATACAGTGACGGCCATTACATATTACAGTTGCTTTTTTCCCAAGCGACCCGCATTTATTTTGAATGGTTTAGCTATGGCCCTGGCTGGAACTAGAGGACAGTCCGAGACAGCCTGTTTGGCGGCCTGGCAGGGATGGCGTGCACATTCCACAGCCCTCTCTTCCCTATTTCTGCGGAGGGCCCCGCTCACGTTTGAAGAACTTTGTGATAATGTCTGTAAACTGACGGCAAGTGCAAATAAAGCAACGCCAGAGTGGAGACCAATGACACAAATCGAACTTACTTTCCCTCTGCACTGAGTCTGGAACTCAAACCTCCAAACCTATAGGTACCTTGTTTCTCAAGACTACACCTCAGAATTTGCAGGTGTGCGCCCGCGGCCACCAAAACAGACCTTCCCAGGTCAGATAAAAGGGCGCCTTCCCGACAGCTCCGCGGCGCCAGCCCACCTGCGGTCGGGCTTCGGATCTTTCTCACGGAGAGCAGGTAAGAGTGGCCGGTGGCTGGATTTTGAGCCCACTCTCCCTACTTCGAAACCTCTCCAAACTTGCTCGGGTCCCCGCGGTCCCACAGCTGCCCAGGGACTGTCCCCCACCGATGCGACACGCCTCTCTGGGGCCCAAGAGTCCACACTGCGCTCAGACCCCACGGAGTCGGGCGGAGGCCGGACCCGCACCCGGACCTGGCACCGCCGAGCGGGAGACTTACTCCCGCCAGGGCCGCTCCTGGCTCCGGGCCACGCCGCCCTCCTCTCCAGCAGCTCCCTTTTCCGGTCGCGCTTCCCTCGGGAGGGGTAGTCGCCCGCGCCTCCCTCCGAGCCGCCCGCGGCCCGGCTCGCGCTCCCGCCGCGTCCCCCGGGGCCGCGCGCAGGTGCCCGGCGCGTACGACGGCGCCGCCCCGAGGTGGCGCCCGCTCCGGGGGAGGCGCTGCGGCGCGGGCCGCCCCCTCGCGCCGGGCGCCGCTGGCCCGGCCTCCTCCTCCTCCTTCTCCTCCTCCGCCCTCGGCGTTGGGAAACGGGCGGCGGCGTGTTGCGCACGGGGGGCGGCCGCGGAGTCCCGGTGCCACCGCCGCGTCAGACTCGGCGAGCGGCGGCGCGGCGGGGCCGCGTCTGCAGCGGCCGCGAACAAAGAGGAGGAGCCGGCGTGAGGTAGGCGCGGCGGGGCGCGGGGTCGCGGACCTTGTCGGGTGGAGGCGGTGGTCGCTGCGTCCCGGGCCCGCGCCGGCCGGTCTGTCCCTCGCCCTCGGTCGCGCGGGCCGGAGCCAGGACCTGAGGGGACGGCGCCGCGGCCTCGCGAGGCTTCCTGCTCGGACTCCGGCCGCCGGCTCCCCGGGCGCAGCCCTGCGTCCTCCGGGTGGCTCGATCTCGGGGGACGCCGCCTCGTCTCCGCGGGTGATAGCTCGGCTTCCCGAGCACTTTGTGAGACTGAGTTTCGCAACTTAGGGCTGCACGTTTATTTTTAAGTCCTTAAAAACTTCGAGCAGCCGTGTAGGGAAATTTGTGTCCTCGGCCTGACCTAATGGGGGGCGGCGATGAGACTATTGCGTGAGAGCCCCGTTCCAGGACGCCTCCGGCCGCAGCCCCGCTCCGGACCATGCTCCGCCCGCGGCCGCGACACCTGGCCCCGGGGTGTGTCTGCGACGCGCGGCCGCCGCGCCCCCTGCGGGGCCCGGAGTACCTAGGCTCGGCGGCGGGCTGGAGGGCGCAGCCTGGCGCTTCCTCCCTTGATTTAGGAACAGCTGTTAACGCTACCATCTCTGTCGTGTCACTCCTTTTCTCCCAGGCGTTCGCATTTCCATTTATCTTGGTGGTGGTGATGGGTGGGTGGGCAGCATTGCAGTAGCTGGTTTGGATGCTTTCTTTTGAATGGCTCTGCTTTCATATTATGCTCAGTTTTTTAGCCCCAGCATTCCATTGTGGAATTCTTTTCGTGATCATTCTGCACGATTTTCTGAATGAGATGACGGCAGGCCGTTCAGAAATCCGTTGCAGAGTTTGTCAAATGCTGTTGTGCAAAGTGCTATTATGTTTTAGCCTTTACAAGGAAACCTTAGTTGTAGCCTTCAGAATTGTCAACCTTTTTTGGCTGGGCAAGATTAAACAATTCTATTTTTAAGACAGAGGAGAAACATATGTATTTAATATTAGATCATTTACTACAAGGATCACCCAAAGCATGGTTTCCTAAACGTTAAAGTAGCTTTAAAATTGGGAACTTCGTTGGATTTAAAGAAAATTAAAATTTAAAGGAAATTTCGGGGGGGGGGACTTTCAATTCAGCTTCTTCTATGAGTAGAGGTGTTTTTTTTTTAACGCAAATAATAGCACTTCCAGAGCTGAAGAAATTGTTTTTTTAAAAACAGATTTCATAAATCCTGTTTATTGCAGGAATCTTGTGTAGTACTTGATAGCTACTTCCGTGCACTGAGCTTTTGGAGATCTAGGGATTAATTATGAGTTACTTTTAAAAGCCCGTTTTGTTTTTTAATTGTTGACTTTGGAGTTTAGAAACAACATTCCAAAACAAAGATACAGTTTGCAGAGGAAGCACTCTTGGGTACTTTTTGGTTCTTTGCTTCTGTGTGAACTTTCCTTTTAGATAACTAACACTAATCTTCATTTTTCCTCCTGTCTCCCCTTGTTCAGAACGAAGTCTGAGATGGATGTTACATGAATCATTTTAAGGACTGCACACAGCTATGACCATTTCTGAAGCTCTTTTCTTAGTAAAGTAGATCAAGATGGATGAATCCGCCTTGTTGGATCTTTTGGAGTGTCCAGTGTGTCTAGAGCGCCTCGATGCCTCAGCGAAGGTCCTGCCTTGCCAGCATACGTTCTGCAAGCGATGTTTGCTGGGGATTGTAGGCTCCCGGAATGAACTCAGATGCCCGGAATGCAGGACTCTCGTAGGCTCAGGTGTCGAGGAGCTTCCCAGTAACATCCTGCTGGTCCGACTTCTGGACGGCATCAAGCAGAGGCCTTGGAAGCCTGGCCCTAGTGGGAGCAGTGGGACAAACTGCACAAACGCATTAAGGGCTCAGGGCAGCACAGTGGCTAATTGTAGTGTGAAAGATCTGCAGAGCTCCCAGGGTGGACAGCAGCCCCGAGTGCAAGCCTGGAGCCCCCCAGTGAGGGTGAGTAGCCTGCAGATGCAGTTTGATGAATGAAGGTGGTGAGGACCTCAGTTTTGTCACTGCTCTTAGGTTCGTGTTTCCTGTATCAGTTTGTGGTTTAAAAAGCCATGCCTACTGGGACAAATAGGAGGTCATGCCTCATGATCCTTTTGTTTTTCATCTCAGTGAGACTGGCTAAAAACAATAAATTCATTTTTAGTATATACCTTAGTTTTTAAATTTGCTCAGATAGTCTCTATTGTTTTTAAAGGCATTTGGGGAACAGAGAGCAATTATTCAGTGAGATGTAAAATAGTAGTTTTTCCATTTTAAAATGAAAATTTGATAGGGTTTTACCTTTTTAATGGCGTGTGTAGTCATAATTATGTGTGTATGGATATGTATGTGTAGATATGTTGTAAATATGTGTGGGGTTAGTCATGCACAGGAAATGAAGCCTTAATTTTCGCATTGCTTAGAGTCATTCTATTGGATTTATGAATGCACAGCACAGAACTGACTGGTTGGAGGAATTCTTAACAAATCATGGCCACAGGTAGCAGAGTTTCGTTGCTGTAGCAACAGAATGTCACTTAGGACTATGCTAAAACATCTGGTTTTATGTTGAGCTTTACAGGGAGTGAAATATTTCCATTCAAATGATTTTTCTTGGGGTTTGAGATGAAATAATTTTAAGTGAAATTAAATATTTGCAGTTACTACAACTTATATTTCTAGAAGGTAGAGTATTCCAAATAACTATGTTATTTTGCAGGTGCTGGCTCCCTGATGAGCTTCTCTTTTTCAATTTTTTATTTTTTGTAAAAATAAAAAGTAGCCATGGGCATCAGATAATAAAAATAATTTCCTTTTTGTTGGAAGAAATCATTTTGCTAATTGGCTAAATCCTGAAGCTTATGAGAATTTTTTTCAAATATCGATAGTAAAAATTCGACTGACTTCTTTTGCTTAATATAGGACAAGCTATTGGAATGACATATTAGATGGTATGAATTCACAGATGTAGTTAATAAACACCTGTGATAGAGTGGTAGTTCCCTCAGGTTCTTCTCAAGTGCATCTTTGGCAAATGACATAATATATTTACATCATTAGATGCAAAGTGTATAAAGCATTCTCCTAGCTAGAAAACCAGGTTATTAGAAAACAGTTTCATCAGGAGGCTCTGGTTTCTACTGATCCCTATTTAATATTTTTTTAAAGTTAAAATTTGGTGTTAGAGAAGCTTTTATTGAAACTCATGTATTGTGACCTGCTTATGACTTTTACTAGGTTTCTCTTACAGCATTTGCTAGTTCCTATGAATATTTGAACCCCAGACTCAATAATCAAGTTGATTTCTGGGACAGTGGACCCAGGACTGTATCTTAATAAGGGGGTAGATTTGTATCTCTGGAGAGATTTGTTTCCCTGTTACTTAGACGGGAAAGCATAGCTTCTGGCTTCAAAGGGTAGCATCTTAGTTGCTGATGCAGGGCCTTTCCTGCTGTGAGGAATGTATTGAATCACTGATAAAAAGAAATTTAAGGAGAGGCTCAAGCCTTCAGTTTGCATTTTAAGGTCCGTCCCCTCCCTTTTCCTTTCCTCCCTTTCTTCTTTCCTGGGGCTTAAACCCAGAGCCTTCCCACTGAGGTGCATCCCCAACCCTTTTTTCCTTTTTCTTTTGAGACCAGGTCTAAGTAGCTAAATTGCTCAGACTGTGCTTGACCTTGGTGATCCTCCTGTCTTAGACCCCAGAGCACTGGAATTTCAGGCCTGTGCCCCCAGGCCTGGCTTGTTTTCTTTCTGACAGAGAAATTGCCTGTTTGCTGCATTTCTTTAAAAATTGATTTTATTAGTCCATTTTATATATACTTTTGTATCCTATTCAGCATTGAGAGTTTGTATCAGTGCATGACATTTTGATTCTCATTTTTTCCCCATTCCTCCATGAGGCTGCATTTTTTATCTGAACTATTAAGCTCCTAAAATTGAACTTCACTGTTCTTTGGCAAGTTATTTAGATTTTGATCTTGTTAGTATTATTTTCTGGTTGACCTGATTTCCCAAATTTGCATCCTATTTCTTTGGCATGAGAAAAATTACTTGCCAGGAGGCCCAACAGAATTTGAGCCTTAATAACTTGGATGAAATAGTTGAGGTGGTTCAAACAGGAGATATGGCTGTTACTTTGCAGAGGGTGGAGGTGGAGACAAAAATATCAAACAAGTAAAACAACTCAGTCTAGGTTGAAGCAAATGATGCAATTACCTAGAAAAGAACAACTTTTTTTTTTCTAGTTTCCCATTAGCGTTGACTAGTAGTATCTTGTGCTTTCAAGTATGCAGGATAGCTGAGGCACACACTCAGTGCAAGCCTCTGAAAGATAAATACATCTCTAGAACATACTCCTTTTAAAAGTAAGAAATCTGTAACATATGGCCACATGGCGATTGTAATGCGCTCCTCTGGACACTTCCTTGAGGTGACGGTAATAAATCCCAAACGTTCGTCCTCCTCCTTTAGATGTTTTGACGCAGCCACGTGGTGCAGCGAGCCTGTTTCCACATGTTGTGGAAAGCTGAAAGTGATAACATGTGGAACGTTGCTTGAGTTTACTGGTTACGTTCTATCTTACATTAGGTTGTGGCCATGTGGCTTCCTCATGCATTTAGCTGAGGGAGATTGGATGTTATCAGCAGATTTGAACATTTCCAATGTGTGACACACATCTTGTTCCCAGAATTTTAGTGTTTCCTGCCTAGTATGAAGGAGAAAGCAAAGAATAAGTGTTGGGTTGGAGTCAGCATGGTATCTGGCGGTTCCTTACTTCAAGTGAAGAATTCCTGTTGGTTTCTGGCTACCAGTGGAAGGAGCCACAGGCAAAGGGAGACTCTAGATAATCTTTCAGTGGATAAAAAAAGTATCTGCAGAAGATTGCATCTTATCTAATATATACATTGTATATTCTATATATGAATATATGTTAATGAGATTAAAAAATGTTTAGTTCCTGTATAATTGTGACCTAATAAACAAGTTTAGTTTTGCTGTGTAGTTTCATCGGCTTAAGATCTATTAATGTCTATATGCACATTTGTCCATTTAGATATTTACTGCCTCTTCTGCAAAGTGAATTCAACAAAAATATATCATCAGACCACTAACTGACAGCTCCTTCTCTCCTTTAACAAGTATTTATTAAGCACTTACTAGATGCTTGATTCCACACTAGCTGTTGGATAGGAAATGATGGCCAGACTGTTAGAAACTCTGCTGGGGAACTTTAGAGTGTGTGGTTGGTTTCATGGGAGACACATGACTAAGGTAGCAGCACAGGTATGTAGCTAATGTGACCAGTTCTATGACAGTCAGGGAGAGGGTAGGAGATGGAACTGTTTAATGTGCATATGTTGGGCAATAGTCCTTAAACATCTTCCCTGAGGATAGGCATTTGAACTGAAGAGTGGAATGATATTTATTGGATGAATAGTGGCCGGGCAGGGAAGGGGCAGAAGGGAAGAGCATTCCAAAGACCCTCACCTACAGCAGGATGGGATTTGGCTCCTAGAAGAAGGGACAAAAGGGGAGTGTGACTAGCCACGGGGAGGGCGACATAAGATGCGGCTGAGGGATTGATGACGTGCCAGGTGTTAGGAACGACCAACAAAAGCCATGTGGAGTTAGGGTCAGATAGAAAGTGCTCTGCACTTGGGATTAGAAAGACGGTGCATCATGGTGGAGATGGTTAGCTTATCTTTAGAACAGATACATGATTGGAGCCTGGGGTTGGACAATTGAGGCAAGGAAGGGGAAATCCAGGTGGAATTTTCTTTTCCTTGCAAAGGCCAAGTGCGTTTTCCTCATAGCCATAGTTAGACCTCCCTACTCTCCCTTTTCCTATCTGACTGTTACGGTCTGAATTGTGTCTTTCAAAATTCTTTTTGGGAAGTATTAACTCTTAGTACTCAACATGACTCTTTTGAGACAGGACTAAAGAGTTGGTTAGGATAAAATGAGAGAGCCTAATCCAATTTGACTGGTGTCCTCATGAGAAGAGGTGATCTGGACACAGACACAGAGAGAAGATCATGTGAAGATACCTGGAGAAGATAATAATGTACAAACTGATGAGATGATATTGAAGAAACAATACCTGCCAACTCTTATCTTGGACTCTGCTGGCTCTTAGAACTGAGGAATAGATTCCTGTTGTTGATGCCATCTAGCCCGTGGTTATGACAGGGACTGTGTACAGGATGTCCAAAGGCCAGCCCCTCCCTCCAGTGACCTTTCGGTCCACTGCCAGTCCCTCAGTCCCAGCTTCCCCTGCAGTGGTCCAGCACCCTGCATTCTTGCTTCTCAGCTGGAAAACCTTCAAGTTCAGGCTCAACCCCACCCTCTCAGGGATTCAAATTGCCTGATGTAATTTCATACAATAGATGGGGAAATTGTAAGAAGATTGAGGTTTATGTGATAGTACCCCAAATACAGAGGAGGGGAGGACTCTTACTACTTTCTTATCCTTAACAGATTGGACTGATGTGTCACTTGAGTCTGGAGAGGTACTTGGCAGGGCTTCCTGGCTTTGGTGGCGTTATTCAAAGGAAAGGTACAGAAAAAGAAATGAAGTGTCAGGGAGTAAACAGGACAACTGAGTTGCTCCTGGTAGACCAGTGAAATCTACTGTCAGCTGTGAATTGCCCGTTGGGGTGTCTGACATCAAGCAGTGGACAGATATTGTTTGAGGTCTTTCAGGCTCGGTTCTGTGTTGCGATCTTTACTGTGCTAGGACAAAGGTGGCCTTAGTTCCTGTTTGTATTAAAAAAGCTGACATACTGGGGAGGTAAAATGACAGGAAACATGAAGCAGTATACCGTGAAACACAAGTGGGGCTGGTAAGATAGAGAATAAGACTGTGTGGAGTGGTCCCTGGATTACGTTTGCAGCCAGAGTGGACTGCAAGTAGACTGGGTGGATCAGTACACACACACACACACGCTTGTGTGTGAACATTTAGTGCACTGAGGGATTGAAGCCTCCCATTGGGGGTGTTATGGTTTGGGTCTAGATGTGCCCCCAAAGCCTCATGCGATCTTTTCCGAACGTAGCTAATCTGGAATGTGTGATGCTAGGATTAAGTGTGTGTGGTTCCTAAACCACCACAGTAATCCCCATAGTACAATAAAATAAAGACACTGCTAAGAGCCCTTATTACCTTTTGTTGCCTTGTGGGCACCATGTTGATGTTGTTTCTCCCCTCAATGCCTCTTTGCCAACCTTGCCTTGGAGCCAGCCCATTATGGACTGAAGCCTCTGTGAACTGTGAGCTAAATAAACTCCCCCCTTAACTTTGGCTGTTGGGTATTTTGTCTCAGCCACTGATCTGAGATACTTCTCCCTGTCAGGACACTGTTAGCAGTGCAGACCAGCAGAGTCCTCAGGTTGCTTTCTGCAGTGGAAAGTTCTCTCAGTTCTCTTCTCACTGCCCTTGCTTCCTGGGTTTTTTATTTTTGTGGGAAAAAAAAGTCACATAAAGCATCTTTACAATGTTAATGGGCCTCGTAGAATTCCCTTAGCTTGGTAGCTGAGCGCAATCTGTTTAGAGGTCAGAAGATCCAAACTTCAGGGCCTGGGGATTTAGCTCAGTGGTTCCGGCATCTCCTGGAAAGCACAAGGTCCCAACTTTGAACCCTGCTACCACATAACACAATGGTGGATGTGGTGGCTCATGCCTGTAATCCCAGCACTGGGGAGGCAGAGGCAAGAGGATTGCTGTGAATTCGAGGCTAGCCTGGGCTACATAGTGAGCTCAGGGCCAGCCTGAACTACAAAGCGAGACCCTGTCTCAAAAAAACTAAAAAAAAAAAAACTAAAAAAAAAGGCTTCAGACCATGAGTAGGGCTGGGCTCTTCAGCAGAAGGCAGGGTCCTGAGGGGTTCATCTTCGACTTAACTTTCTGTTAGTGTCTGGCATATGTTTCACTACTCAAAAAGCTTTACTTAATAAACATGTGAGTAGGTAGGTAAATGCTGGTCATTCTAAAAAAGGCAACAAGTGTTACACAAATATTTTAATATACAAATACTGTAAATGTATGTTTATAATTATTATAAAATTATTAGTCTTTCACAAAGTATAAAATTTCCATTAAGTAATCAAAATAACAGTAATTGAAGTGGATACAGTATGTGGATGTAGAGCTGTGTAAGATGGGGGGATGAGTTATTTGATCCCTTATGTGCGTTAAACAGTATCGTGACTGTCCGTTCGCTGGTGACCCCAGGCCTTACTTTGCTCATTCTCCCGTTCACTGTGTGTAATGACGGGGCACACTGCAGACGCGTTGCTGGGTGACGGTGTCACTCAGAGAACACCGTAGAGCCCTTCAAAGGACCCGCGTGCTTCAGGCCGGGCACTTGAAACCCTCCTGAAAAATCCCAGTGGTGCAGGCCCGTAATCTAGCCCTCTGGGAGGAGCGGGGAGGGCAGAGTTGCAACTTTGAGCCACACTTTATAATAGAGGAACTTAGTCTAAACTAAATTTTTTTTTTTTTCCGGTACTGGGGGTTGAACTTGTCCCCTTGTGTGTCCAAGGTTGGTGCAGTACCACTTGAGCTAAATCCCCAGCCCTTAAACTAAACATTTTTAAAGAGCCCCCCCCCTTTCAAGGGGGTGTAATTCAGGGTGGAGGCCCTGGGTTCTATCTTGCATATAAATAAATAAATGAATGATGAAATGGGATGGTAAAAATGGGAAGTTTGAGGCTGGTGCCAGTGTAATGTGGCATACATTATATTAAACTTCTAAAAAAATGAGTAGAAGGAGAACACAAAAATAATGAAATGAAAGTATAGTAAATACATAAACTGGTCACAAGTCTTTATCATTATTGAGTCTTATTGTATAAAGTAGTATATCATTATTTGGTTTGTACCAGTGTCATCGCAAACAAGTGAGTCAAGTTTGTGCTCTGACTTTCTGAGAGTTTTCAGGTCACAGACATAGGGATTTTCAGCTCCATTGTACTGCTATGGGACGCCCTTCCATATGCAGCCTGACCTTGACTGACTTCATTGCACCTTGCCGTGTAGCACTGTTAACCCAGCCTTCCTTTAAAGAATGCTTCACCCCTGACCCAGCCCTGGATGTCAGCCCCCGCCCTGGCTTCTGCATCCCCACGTCTGGAGCCTCTATAGTTTGTTCTCTTTCCTGCCTCCCAAGCCACCTCGTCCTGCAACTGTGGCCTGTACTTTCTGAGCGGCTAGAAGGGGTGTGAGGAAGCATGTGATGGAAAAGGGAAGAACAGCAGTGTGTAGGGTACAGATTACAGATTACTGTGTTCATCTGCAGACTTCTTGAACTGTTTTCCAGTTGCACTTTTGCCCTATAATTAGTTAATGGTTTCAGTTGAGGGAAAGAATCAGATCAGAGGTTCCAAAAAGGGCCTGGGAGTAGAGGCCGGTCCCAGTGTCCTAGACCCTCCTCCATGCCTCTGCTCTCGCTTCCACCAGGAAGCACACCTGCTTCTTCTGCTCTTGTCGGACAGTCTCTCTACTCACTAACCTGTTTCCCCTCTTGGCTACTACTTCACATGGTTTAACCAAGCCATGTGAAAAACTGTTTTTTAATTTGAAGGCCAAAAGGCAAATGACGGTAATTCTGTAGCAGGGTCCTCCGTAAGGATCTGTACCACTGTAGTGACCTAGTACACAAGTAGAGCAGCGTGTAGTGTGCCAGAAACATTACACACAGCAGCTTACCAGAGTGAGGAGCTCCGCAGGCAGGTCGTATTTACATAGCAGCCTGGTATAGTAAGATATTCTTGCAACAGAAATATTGTGCAGACAGTTTTTGCCCTTAAGGCTCACTGTCTTTGGAGCTCAGAACCCCACCCCCAAGCATTTAGTAGAAAGAGTTCCTTTATATCCTGCACCCGTTTTACACTTTTTTTCAGACATTTCTGAAAGTGACAACCTTGAAGTGTGAGCGCCGGTCAGCTGCTCTGTGGCCCTTAGTCCTTCCCAGCGTGGGAGCTTGCCAGCACCTAGGCAAGGGGGTGTCACAGTGACATATGGGGAGCTGTAAACACAGCCATTTTAAAGATAGATGTGTGAGCGGGCTCTGGGGGAGCCAGGAAGAGAATGGAGGTGCCATTTCAGACAGCTGACAGCAGATCAGTAGTAGATAATTTACATTGTGAAACATGGAAGAAGTGAGCAATCAAGAGGATGTGCAAAGTGAATTTTTAAGTTACATTAAATATAGTGCGAGAAAGCAGGGGCTGTCAGGTGAACATTTTTCTGCTAGCCTAAGGAAATAAGTTCCTTAAAGTGAATTTTTTTTTTTTTTTTTGAGACAGGGTCTTGCTTTGTAGTTCAGGCTGGCCCTGAGCTTACTATGTAGCCCAGGCAAACCTGGAACTCCTGCCTCTGCCTCCCGAGTGCTGGGATTACAGGTGTGAGCCATCATGCTCGGTATTGTGTGTGATTATCGGATATCGTATCAGGTACCAGGGACCTTGCTGGTACCTCCTAGCTACTTGCTAGGGAGGTACTGGAACCCACTGAGCTAAATTTCTGGCCAGTTTTTTTTTTTTTTAACAAGAAAAAAATTTCTTTTGAAGTACTTCATTTTCATTGTTTATGATTTAGGAATGGGTGAACAAGAGTGAACTTTCATTATTTTAAAATGTAATGAGTAGTCCTAACAATGACGAATTGTACAGAAAAGAAGTTAAAGTTTGCCATGCTAAAGTTGCATATCTAATTTTAACTTAGGTGAGAAATCTCCAGAGTTGCACAGTAGTAAAAGAGTAAAGAATATCGGTGTGTAGGGTACAGATTACTCTAGAGTATGTATTGAGTTCTTGGAAATAACCATTTAAGTCCTAATGTTTGAAGGTTGAACATTAGACACATTATGAGGAGATTTAATTTCTATAGAGCTAAAAGTATTCTTGCATTTTTCATTATGTAACTGCTCAATTTTAAAATATCTTTATTTAAAAATTCTTTAAAACATTAAATATATAGACTGAATATTAATATATGCAATAAAATTAAGTTTCAGGGTTTAAGTATTTATTTTCTCAATTGCTCCTTGGCATTTTGGCTAAGATCAAGTACAGTATTTATTTTCTCAGTCTATTTGAAGTGATATTTAATTAGCAAAATTCTTATCTTTTTTCCCATTATTAAACTTGTGTTTCAAGCATAATTTTTGATAAATCATTCCCAGCACCCCCTACAGTTGAACACAGTTGAGGAGCTTAAGTCCATAAATAAGGGTAAATATTTTTGTCATTTTTGCTAGTCTTAATTATTTTCACGCTTGTCTTCATTGTACTAGTACCAATGCTTTTGCTTTTTCCTTTGTTCTAAGTTTTATAGAACAGGTACAGAATATTGGGAGATGTTGAAGTGTTAACACTGTTGTACAAATATCTGGTTGTTGCTGGACCTGAAATGTCGGTTGAAAGGCACCTTCATGTGACAGCTTGAAATGTTAGCAGGTGATATAACCTGTTTCAAGAAAGTACAGATCTGACACCAGAAAACTATTGGGCCTCATTGTAGGGGGTGTGAAAATGTATTAAGCTAAGGTACTCTACATTTGAAAAAATGAGGAGATACGTTCTCTAGTCTTTGCTTTGTGAAGTTAGGCCAGTGTTTTCTCTTTGAGAAACCATCATTTGCTATTTTTTTTGAAATGAAGCTTGCCTGAGTTGTTTTATATCCTTGAAAATTTGAACAACTACCTTAGCAAAGGTCAATGTTGATATGGAACATTTAGAACAGATTGTTCTTTTGACGTCATCTTGGTATAATGAGATAACATCACCCTCCGATCACCCAGGGACAGTAGGAGACTGCCTCTGCTCTTTAGAAGCTCTTATGTGCTTCTAGGGACCTTCAGATGAGCCATTACATAGTCTTTGTGTTTTGAGGAAGATTGAGCAGATTGTTGAAGATAGTGTCAGGAGCTCAGTGGGACTGGTATACCTGGTAGGCATAATCTGTCTATAGTGACTTACCTCTTCTCTGCTCAAATATCATCCTCATCTAAAATTGTCACACTGTGTGGAATTTCAGCAGTTAGAGCCTGTCATAATAGGCTGTGGCATTGGGGATTCCGGTTTTTTTCTTTCTTTTGAAAATTTATTTAATTTGTTTTATTGTTACATTTTATATACACATCATGATCACACTCAACACTGAGAATTTGCACCAGTACATGACACAACTTCTCATTTTTTCCCATTCCCCTGCTCCCACCCCCTATATACATAAGCTTTTTTCCTTTTTTTAACCATCGAATTTTTTCTTTCCCTTCTTTACCCCACCTCCCTTTCCCTTTGAATATTTTATTATTTCACAATACCTATCATATATTTTAGAACTCATTTACACCTTCAGTTCCTCATACCAAAGGAAAGATATGGTATTTGCACATGTGTATCCTATTTATTTTATGTATGAATATGTCCTCAAGGTGCATCCATTTGAGTATAAATGACTCAAACTTACCATTCTTTATGGCAGAGTAATATTCTGTTTTATTTTAAAAAAAAAAACCCACATCTTCTTTATCCAGTCTCCTGTTGATGGGCTTTTGGGCTGTTTCCAAGATTTAGCTATCACAGTTTCTATGAACTTCTATGAACACGAGTGCACAAATGTCACTGTGATATGAATCTTTTAATTCTTTTCTGTGTATACCTAGCAGGGGAATAGGAGGATCAAATGGGACCTCTAATCCTAGTTTTCTGAGGAAGGGAATTCAGTTTCTAACACATGAATTTTGGAGACACATTTAAACCATAGCAGAAGGTAACTGAGTTTCTTGGGTTAGACAAGCCTGGATGGGGCAGTTCCAGTGAAGAGATTTTTGGGGATGACTGTGCAATTTATCCTACCCTGGGATATTTTTGAGAGAAAGGGATGCTGATGATAATTAGTAGTCTGTAGTGTGAGCTGGGATTGCCTGGGTGAATAGGGTCCTATGATCACCCTACCTGAGGACAGTAAGTGAGCCCAGGGTACAGAAAAAGGCTTCATTGAGAGAAGGGAAGATGCCAGAGAACACGAGCTCTTTTCACACAATTTCAGAGGAAAGAAGAGGAACAAACTTCTTCTCTGAATGCTTCTTTTCATGTACCTGTAGTTCCTATGAGGCAGAAAATGTGATACAGAAAAAAGACTGATTGAGCAGTAGGCAGAATTTCTCTATTCCTTATTTATGTGATTCTTGGCAAGTTACTTCCTTAGCTTAACTTCTTCACCTGCAAAATGATGATGGATCTGCTTTCTAAGTTTTTGGGATGAAGAACCCTAAGTGCTTGGGACTTAGAAGTTGCTCAGTAAATATCAGTACCTCTGTTTTCTCTTGCTAGAAATTAGAACTTTCAATAAGTCCCCATGTACATGTGTGTGTTGGTGGTGGTTGGGGATGGTCCTGGTAATTTAATTAACTAATGTCTATAACACAGTGTGTCCTATATTAAATTAGTCAGTTTAAATATTATGTACCTAGGTAACTTGTAACTGGGTAAGGATAGACAATATCGAGTAAATACTTTAGTCCTGATCTTGTGTGCTAGAGTGTGGCACTGGTTGCATTAGTCTGTGTGCCTCATCTGTTCCAGGCATTGTAGGCAGCATTGTCTCTAGTATCACTTCCTCTTACCTATGATGAGATACCTGACCAACAGAAATCATCATGTATCATGTTGATTGTCAACCTGAGTAGGTTAAGAGATGCCTAAAGAGGTGTTTGGATGGTGAGCACATTAATTCTGTTAATCCTTCATACTCAGTGGGTTGCTGGGAAGAAGGGCCTGTTGGATGAAGTAGCTCACTGGGGCGAGATTCTGAAGGGTCTGACTCTTCCAGGCTCTTTCCCTCTCACTTTGCTCTCTGCCTGCTGTGTGGTAAACAGCTTTCTTCTGCCATGTCATTTTCTACCATGTTTCCATCTTAAAGTCAGCTGAAAAAGGACTGAAACCTGAAAGTGAACAAAAGCGAGTAACAGCGTGAAGAGTTTAAAATAGAGAGCTTTTGAATAAGTTTTTTCTTTAGTATAGTGTTGAAAAGACTTACCTAAGTCCCTGTGGTAATCAGCTCTCTGTTACTGTGACAGATTGCCTGCGATAATAACTTAGACAAGGTAGGAGGATTGCTGTGACTTTGAGGCCAGCCAGAGCTCCACTGTGAGTTCAGGCCAACCTAATTACTGTACACAGCAAGATAAAAAAAAATAACAATCAGAAAAAGATACAGTTTTGTTTGTGGTTTACAGGTTTCAGTCCATGGTTACTGTGTTGTTTTGGTCCTCTGGTAGCACAGAATGTCATAGTAGGAATAGGTGGTAGAAGGGGTCTGTCTTCCTCACAGAAGCTGTGAAGCAAAGGGAGAGAGGAGGGGTCCAGGTCCCAGGAACCCTTAAAGAACATTACCCCAGTGGCCATCCCTTCCAGTAGGCTCCGGTTTTTCAAGATTCTATCATCTCCTAATAATGCACAAGGCGGGGGGCTAACCCTTCACCACACTGGTCCTCAGACATTCATGATCTAATGTGCAGCCTTACCCAAGACTTTCTGAAAGGAACACTCTGTGCCATGCTGATCTAGTTAAGATTAATGTCAGGAAAGATTGTTTTACCTTCGCCTGAGTGTTGATATGCCACGTTGTATGCACTACATGGACACACACACTACATATGAGAGATAGTGAATATATGCATGTGTGTATTGTTCAATCATTTGTGGTTGAGTCTTGTTTAACCTTGTCCACCCTTTCTCACTACTTCTCCCACTTCCATAGCATTAAGTTGTTTATATGTACAATTGGTCAGTTTGTTTTGACTGTTTTTATGTCTTTTATCTAGAGCAACTGCTTGGCTTTTTTATGAGACTAAAACTTTCTAGTTCTAATCACATATATAAACAAATGCATTTAAATAGCTGATAACTTTCAGACAAAGTTTGGAAATGTCAGCAGCTGAAGAGCTGTTTTACACCCTAGCTTTCAAATGCTTTCTATATTTTTTAATGAGCTTCTATTTATAGCTAAGATACTCACTGATTTTGTTGGGCGTTTTATGAAAATAGTAACCTGTATTAAAAAGCCTCTTAAAAAGGGATATTTGATATTTCAAAAGCTTCTTGATAGGTTACTCCAATGCCTTGCATTTTTCCTAGTCAGGAAGTTCTCTTCTTTGTAGCAAGTATAATTCCCTGTCCTTGCCATTTAACCTAAGTCCTCCTCCCACTGTCATGGAACAGAAGTGCTTCCCTGGTCACTCTTCTTCCTGACCTTGAAGGTTATTGTGTGGCTCTGATCTCCTTCCTAGCCATCCTTTTCTCATGACTGAATAACTTTGTTTTCTTTTCATGTCCTCTTAGGACTTACTTTGGAACATTTTAATCATTTTAGTCTCTCTGCTTTGGATACTTTCCAGTTCTTGCTCATCTTGCTTGGCTTTAGGTCCCAAAGACCTCTTAGCCTGGTATTAAAATTCTGAAGATGGCTTCATGCTGTAGAAGGGTCATCACGTGCCCCTCCTGAGCATGCTGTTTGTTTTTACATTGGGTTTTATGTGGCTTTAGAAATCACACATTGCTGATTGAGATTTTGATGGACCTTACATTTTCTTGTTTTTCCTATGTATAATTTTCATCTCTTATTTGAGTGGCTAGTTTTTACCACCTTCCCAATTAAAATGCTCCCTGCTGTTTCTGTAATCCTTATGGTAGTATCAGCAATTTGCAGCTATTAACAAGAATTGAAAAATGTCAGTCCGAATGCTGTTTCTTTAATAAATGTTAGTAATTATATGGATGCTTGATCTCAAAGCCATGTATAAATTGTTTATTACATTTATTTTGAGTATCCTTTGCCCCCACTTGGCATGCACTTGTTCCTTAATTAATAGTTTTAGTTTTGTATCTTGTGCCAAGTTCTAAGGAGCTTTTGAGATGTTGAAAACAGAAGCAGCGTCTTTTGCTTTATACTGTTTTTCTTTGCTTTGTTTTTTGGGTCCTGGGTTTGAGCTGAGAGATTTGCACATGTTAAGCAGGGCTCTACTGCTGGGCCCAGCTCCTTGGGTTCTCTACTGTGGAAAAAGTTTTAGGCATTTGGTTCAGTAAATGCTTCTTGGTGGAACTGGTAGATTACTGCTCACATTCCAGAGTCCCAAGATCCATTTGAACACATTTATATCTTTCTAAGTGAGAGTGCCTAACCACACATAGATTTTTGGTGAGCCTAATCACATTCATTTTTCCATTTTTTAAGTCAGCAGTGAAAGTATTACCCAAAGGCTGCATAAACCCTTATGATACATGACTGTAATTGGATCCTGAATAACAATTCTCTTGAGATTGGCCCTTGAAACATTTGTGTTGCACCTACCATGGTGGTCTAGAAATCATGTATTCCTAGGTTATTAGAAAAAAAATGTTCTGCTGAGTTGAATCAAAAGACTTATGCAAGTTAAAAATATGTAATCTGGTATCTCCTGTCCCAGAAACTCATCATTGTGACCTAGAGGAAAGTGGAATTGATCTTACAGGAATGAGGCATCCAGTGACAGTCATGTTGATCTTTACCAAACACCTTGTGATTTCTTTGCTTGCAAATCTACTTTTGGAATGAGAATGTAAGATTTAATAAAGGCCTTTGTTTTCAGGCAGATCATCTATACCCTAAATAATTCCTGTGGTAAGTCGTTCCGTGGTTGGCAGGAAGCACAGGTAATGATGTGGTTAGCAATAGCACCTCCTCACTCTAACTCCCAGGAGAGGCAGCATGCGCACTCAAAATTAAATTAAAATTCTTGAAAATGAAGCGGAAAGAGGGAAGAAAAGGGCAGTTAGAAGAATAAATGAGTCCTCAGGGATCCTTTCCAATTCTCACATCATGAACCAGCCAGCTATGATATGAAACATGACAAGAGCCCATGGGCTTTCTGGTGCAGATACCTGCAAGGCGGAGACTCTGTGATTGTTAATATCTCAGCTATTTAACTATATGCACAGAAATACTGTGAGTTTGTATTACTTTTCCCAGGAGAGTGTGCCGATACCTACGAATAAGTAACACTCGGTCTACCTGATGTTTCCATTATAGATTAAAGAGAACAACAGATCTCCAGGAGCAGCGTGTTAGGAAGGCTCGGTAACTTTAGAAATGTGTCAGGCTGGGGTTTCTAGGTGTGCTATGAATGAAGGGCTTTGTGTACAAGGAATGGAGGTTCTGTGTGAATATTTATTAAGTAAATTTACATTTGTTGAAGGGATTATTGAATTCTCTTTGTCATCCAAACTTTCTTTGTATTTTTTAGACTAATTGGCTTGTATGTAAATTTCTCAGCCACTCCTCCTCTCTTGGCTCTTTTCTTTTATTTGGGTCGAGCAAACTTACCATTAACAGTTACTTTTTAATTTTTCTAATGGTACTTGGGATTCAACCCGGGGGCACAGTTTCTCTGAACTACATCTCCATCCCCTTTTGTTATTTTGAGACAGGGTCTTGCTAAGTTGCCCAGGTATGACTTGAATGTGTAGTCCTCCTGCCTCAGCTTCCTGGACTGCTAGTATTATAGGTATGTATCACTACATTTGGTTTGTTTTATCTTTGTATAACTGATTCCATGTTGCAATCCACTTATCCTACCTTACTGTGGTTCTGTGGATCGTTTCCAGTTTTAAGATTTATGTAATGTGCCTTATGTTCAGTGATGTATGTTAAATTTAGAATGTCTGCAAGAGTTTGTGTTTCGATCATGAACACATCAATCCATCAACACACATTTATTCTTTGTGCTTGGACTGAAAGGTCACCATTTCTTAGCAATATTACCAGACATCCTGGGAGGTTAAGCCAAAGAATAGAATAGGTAGATCCAAGATAAATTGAAGTAAAAGTTGATTTATAGTTTGATACTTGAAATCAACTTGCCTCATCAGTTGACTTCCAGTTGACAATTATATAGAGTTGCTAATTATTATCAGCCTTATATGAGATAGACAGTCTGCCCAGTTGGAAGTAATTAGATTGGAACTGTAGCTTTAGGATGAAAACAGTAGCAGTTGTATAGTTGGATAGCCGAATTGCTTTTTAATGATCACAAAAACATTTTAAGAATTGATTCTCTACAATAATTATATCTCCAGGAAGTAAAGTTATTAACACACTACTTTGATGAAAAAATATGGAACAAAATGTTTTGTAATCTTGAAAGACTGAATTAATATTTTAGCAATTCTGTGTTCTGTTGGTTGCATGTATGATAGCCAGGAATGAATTCACTCTGTTCTCAAAGAACTTGTTTTGCATTGATATCACTGTTTTGAAAAGGAAACTGTGATAAATCTCTTAAGCTGTAAAACTCAACATGCTCTAAAATGTGAAATGCAGTCTTTCCTAGGGAGGGCCTGGAACGTGGATGTAATCGCTTTTACCAGCCACATCTCACATGGTTCTTGGGTCTCTGGACTATGTACCACAGTTCTCGCTTGGATGGGGGTATAATCTGTTCTTTACAGTCTCCAGCTGATAAATACAGTAATTTGGCACAAACACATATGATCAAAGGTGACCTGAACAATACATACTTTTGATTCATGGTTATGCAAGGGATTTTTTTTAATGTTTGAGCAAACAATGACGTCACAAACAGTTTTGTTAATAAAATAAATAGAAGTTAAAGAATGGAACTGTTTCTAGTAGGCTGTGCCACCCTAATCATTCAAAAGCAGTGAAGCAGTTTTCTGAAACAGATTGTGTTTCCTTAAGAAGGAAGCCACCTTTGTTCCCTGTCACTGATGCATTCCTTATAGGTGAGGTCACTTTGCATTGCTGATATCTCTCTCCTTTCATAAAAGGGAGATGTGGACGCTCCCAGCACATTCCATTTCTCACAGCCCGTAAAATAAGGCTTAAATGTACCTGTCCATTAAATGCTTTTGAAGGACGAAAGCCAACCTCAGAGGCTTTGTGAACCATGAATTGACAATAAAAGACAGTATGCTTCTGTTTTTCAGATAGCCTGTTTAAGGACAAAAGCACTATTCACTCCTACATGACTTTCATGTAGTTATAATGAAAGAGAGGAGGATGGCCATCTTGTTTTGTGCGTGATTCTAAGGCTGCTTGGCTGTGATCATTTGAAACAATAGTTTTCAGTTGTTCTGGCTAATAGAGTCCCTGAGAATAATGTATGTTGTGGAATGTGTAAATGCTTTTACATTTATTCATTCTTTAGGTGAATGAAATTTAAGACACAGTTCTCCACATCCTACTCCCTCTAAAACCAAAGGGTGAAAACGTTTAGAGAATGTTACTTTAAGCTTTATGTGTTGAAAATAGTCTGCTAACTAATATTCTTGGTCCCCCTTCTGTCTTTACTTTTTGAGATAGTTTCTCACTGTGTTACCTGGGCTGGCCTCAAGCTCCCGGCCTCAAGTGGTCCTCCTGTCCTTGCTGGTAAGACCCTAGCAGTTGGGACTATAGGTGTGTGCCACTCGTGCAGTCTCACCTGTAACTTTTAGAGTTGCTACCTTGCACCTCAGTGTAACATGTCACTCTCTTACACAAAGCTGTGTTAAAGTGGCCCATTAGGTTTACAGTGCAACCAAGCCTTGCCATTTACCTCCACTTCATTAGCTAGCCATACAAGTTTCCTTCCTGGAGGCCTTTCCACTTAGGAGGATGGTCTGCTTTTATCTACATATCTATCTAGCTTGCTCCTTTGCTTCTGTTTGGTATTTGAACAAATGTCTGTTCCTTAGAAGAGTCATTTCTGACCAGCATTCGTGATCCTGCCCATCTTCTGACTTCTCACTGCTTTACTTTCCTCTGTGACACACATGTCTGTCTAAAGCTACTTAACACCTTAGTGTCCTCTCCTCTTCAGGTGGTAAGCTCTGTGAGGGCCGGGACTTGGACTCAGTTTAGTCCTTCAGCAGCTGTGGCACCACCTGGTACATAGGCAATGCTCAGGAATTTGTTAAATTAACAAATCAGTGAGTGAGTTTTACTTGAAGTCTGTTGGTGTTAATTATTCTGCAAACTCATGTTGAAAAAAATGTGGCAAATGGGAAAATGATTGTTAGTCATCCACGTTTTAAGTTGGAGTGAGAGTTTTTGTAGACAAGTAATTTTAAGTGTCAGGATGCTTATTTGGCATTTCACTTTGAATTGTTGTTTTATGAAGATAATTGTGGAATGATTTAAACAATCTTGCCATGTGCCTCCTTTTTTTTTTTTTTTCAATCCAAGAGATGAGCAACACAGTTCCAAACTATAGCAACATCTCTGTTTTTAGCTGTTGGAAATGAATACAAATCCTTTATAACTGATAGCGTTGGTGTATTTCAGGAGTCATACTTTAATGATACTAGATAATAAGTGTGGAAGGAACATTTTTCATGTATTTCTGCAAACTTCTGATCTTAACATATTCTTGGGAAGAGGAGTGTCATTGTTTTCTGTACCTAAAATTGTTTAAGGAGTAGGTGGAAACACTTATTAATGTTGCCTGTGTCGTGACTTGAGCATATTTCCTCATATAATATAGGGTATACTCAGATTAGCCTTCAGATGTTCCTCCCCCACCTTTGCTAACACAGCTGTGTTGGGAGCCCATTTGGTTACATGTCTGGAGCCTGATGATTGTTAGAAATGACTTTCCTTTTTCTAATATGATCATCACTGTGTATATATATATATATAAAGTTCATTTAAATATCCCCAGGGAGGCCCTCCTAGACAGGACGGTAGTTACACATTTCACCAGTTACTCTTTTTAATCTGCGCATGCTTTCTCCAACTTGTTTACTCAGGGAGTCACCACTTAATGAAAATTTACCCTTCCTGTGGTTTCCTTGTGTGTGTCCACAGGGAGTGGATGTGTGTGTGTTTTCTACCAACAGATGACTCTGGTTTTCCATGCACTGGTTTGTGGTCTACCTTCCACCCTGACCTGGGGGCACCCCTACACACCCCCGTGGGTACCTTATTCCATTTCTACTGCTATCACAGAATATAGGAGAATATCTGGGTAATTTCTAAAGAACAGCAATTTATTGCTCAGTTCTAGAGGCTGGGAATTTCAAGGCCAAGATGGTGGAGGTTTTTAGAGTTTCTATTACTTGGTTAAGGTTGCTCTGTGCTCCTGAGATGGTTCCTCAGGAGAAAGGAATGGGAAAGTGGAAGGGAAAGGTAGTCTCATGCTGCATGAAGCCTCTTTCCCAAGTGTCTCAATCCTATTCATAGAGGAAGAACCCTCATGACTTAACACCCTTCAAAGGCCCCGTTTTGAAGGGCTACATTCAGACCAAACAGGAGAATCACCAGAAACAATGTTGAGCAGTTCTACGAGGTCACCATCAGCTGGAGGGGCTCTCAGTGCCCACTTGCCAGTGCATGGATGCCACCTTGCTCACCCCTTCGATTCTAGTCCCCTCCTGAACTCGGGCACATGCAGTGCTGTTCTCCAGTCTGCACATCTGTCTTCGTGTTCTCCAGGGTCCAGCTCGAACCCTCACACTTGCCACCGGTCACCGGGTCTGCGTACGGCTCTACACTCCCTCAGTTAGCACATGTCAGTTTCCCTTGGACCAGGTACCACCTCTGATGTTGCCATGGACACTGCCTACAGGCCATTGCTTGTGTAAATATTTGTGAGAGGATCTCTCAGCCAGTGAATCTGCCTCTCCTCTCCTGTTCACCACCGCAGTCCCTGTTTAAACCTGTCACGCCTGCTTGTTTCCTTTCTTCTCTTCATTTTTGGTTTGCCTCTGCTTGTCTTTCTCGGCTACCCCTTCCAGGCCCTTCTCCAGTCCCAGGGTCTGAA
Source organism: Thryonomys swinderianus (assembly GCA_004025085.1). Classification (NCBI taxonomy): domain Eukaryota; kingdom Metazoa; phylum Chordata; class Mammalia; order Rodentia; family Thryonomyidae; genus Thryonomys; species Thryonomys swinderianus. The sequence goes on from PVIC010008495.1 coordinate 23,892, forward strand.
TCTCGATCTTCAGTCATTGTCCTTTCTTCAGTCTTCTCACTCTAGTACATAGTACCTGAAAATCTTATTTTAATTTCTTAGCTACTTCTGATTTATGGTAGAAAATCTGATGGAGAAGGCATGTGGTGGAAAAAAACAAAACGAGGCAGCATTTAACACTAGAGTTCTCTAATTTTCCTGTAAAATGGAACTTTCTTTCCACCTTCTTCTTTGTGATGTAGAGCTATGAGATTATTCAAGGTTTTCTCTGGCAGTCTTGCAACATTGACATATTTACCAGAGAATTATTTTATAGATGAAATAATTTGAATGGACTTTTAGTTTCAGAGTAAAATAATTGCTAGTTAAATGACTTACATTAGTGGGATCAGACTCAGTTAATGTAAGTTTGTGTTTCTCTTAAAATAAAAGTTGAAAAATTAAATTTGTTCATTGGTAATTTAATTTGTAGGAAATGGAGGGACAAGGGATTCTAAACAGGGCTTTAAAATTCAGTTCTAATTAATTGCATGTGCAGTTGTACCAGCTATGATTGGGAAGCAATTAGCCTAATTATGTTTAAAATACAGTTGCATGCTTAAATAGATAATCACACCATCAGGCCTGCCTATCTTTCTCACTTTTAGGCATGGAGTGAATTCTTTTGACCATTAAGCATCCCTTCTTCAGTATTTGTGGCACAGAACCAAGTGACAGAAAGTGGAGGAGCAGGTTCCATATACTCCAGCCAGAGTTGGAAACTTCAGTGATAGTATCTCTACAGTGCACTTAGATGAACAGATTAAGATACACTGGAGAAAGTTCATATCTTCTGGCTAACATTTTTTGTGGGAATGAAGGGAGAATTCTTTTTTTTTTTTTTTTTTGCTTTTTGAGACAGGGTCTCGCATTGTAGTTCAGGCTGGCCCTGAGCTCACTATGGTGCCCAGGCAAGCAGCCGCGAACTCAACAATCCTCCTGTCTCTGCCTCCCGAGTGCTGGGATTACAGGTGTGAGCCACCACACCTGGCATTGTGGTATGCGGTGTTGATTGTTGGTGGGTGTGTCTCCACACCCAGCATTATATGTGGTTACCAGGGATCGAACTCAGGTCCTTGCGCTTGCGAGCCAGGCACCGGAACCACTGAGCTAACCCTCCGGCCCCCAAAGGAGAATTCTTATTGTTAGAAATCTCAGCTGTATGAAAAATACCTGTCTCGTGCTCCAATTTGGAGTAGACTATATCTGACCCCTGTTTTGAATGTTTTGAAATAATTTGAGTTTCTGAGTCAAACTTGAATAAAGTTGCCTCACAACATCCCCATCTCAGGAAGGACCGGGTGAATCTCAGCACTAGGTTCAGAGGGCCAGCAGTGACAGCGGGACTTCTGTAGCACTTTAACACCCAGCAAGTCTTGAGTGGCTGCAGTATGAAGTAGATGGGGCACCTTTGGCAAACTACTTTTCTTCTTTTTTTTCTTTTTTAAGTTTTTTTTGCCTTTCTTTTCAAACTTTAGCAGTTGCTATATGTACAAGTGAGTAGACACAGGTGTTTATGATTGTTTTGCCTGCCTTTCATTAAAAACCAATGTAACCTCTTTTCAGTAGACTGGGTTTTATGGGAGCAATCTATTGAAGGTGGTCTTATACAAGTCCTCCCCTCTTGCCCTTCCTTTGGTTTCCTGTAGCATTAAAATGATTTACAAATTACATTTTCATTTTACAGGATCTCCTGCAGTTACAAGACTACGGTCTTTATTATCGACCTACCACCGTAATTTTACTCTTTCTCTCTGATGATTTTGCTGTATTTCTGGCCAAACTGTAGTTGAAACTGAGGTTTACTATTATTGCTGTATATACAGTGGGATTATGTGGTTTGCTCTCAGTGGGCAAGAATGGGTTGTTGAAGATAGATGGCTAAAGAAGTTAACCCAGCTGGACTTTATTTCTTGTACTGATTTTACTAATTCTGGTATAGGAAGGCAAACTGAATTTATCTATTTCCTATCAAGTCATACGGATTTGGGAGACCTTTAGAAAAACAGGTGGGGCTTGAAATGAGCACATTTGAGTACATAGACTATAGGTCTATATGGTCTGTGTGTGACTGCAGGATACGTCATGGTGGCCCCCTCTTCACATTTTATCCATAGGCTTAAATCTAACTAGATTTGTTCCGAGGAGACAGTTACTTTTTTAAAAAAAGTCTCTAAGTTTACCATATCATAGTCAATAGAGTGAAAGTTGCATCCAAGAAGTTGATTCTTCCTTTTTTCTCTGAAATATGCTAGATTTTATTGTAGTAAACACAAGTACATTCTTTTAAAATTGAGATCAATTTAGAATTTGGGCTTGTACAAGATAGGTGTATGACTTTAGAAGATGTTTGATGGCAATCATGCTATCATTATGACAAAACATCTGCATGTAGGATATGTGTGTTTAGTGTTAATTTACCTCTGCACATCAAGTTATTTGTATAAATATGTAATTTGCATCTTGCAAAACCTTTTCTAAAAACTGGATGTCTCATATTTTTGGTTACAGTTTTACCTCTTTTCTCACACTTTTTTAAATTACTTGTTTTATTTCATATTAGTAACATGTTAATAGTACAATTTAAAGATATTAATGGTTTATAGGTCATAACTGCTGATAAAAAACGTCACTGATAAAGTTGAGAAAAACTCAGTACTATTGGGTTGTTGTTCGTTACACATGTGCAACTTAAAAATCACTATTTTGTCCTATATATTATTTTATTAGCCATCCTTCATCTGTCAGTTTATCTTAAATATTCCCACATACATTTGGATTAGTCTGAACACTGTTTTAAGTCCTTTTCCATCTAGAAATGCTTTTAGCTATAGTTAGATGAACTTGAATAATTAGCAGGGTGTAGGAGAATTTATATTGACATCTAGCATGAGCAGTGTAATGTTTTCTTAAGTCTACAAAAGAGGTATATGTGGAACTCTAAAATTGAGTAGAAAGAGATCATCTGTGTGGGGGCTTCAAAAAACGAAAAACTGGGAAGAGTTTTTACAAAAGCAGCAGGAAGTATTTACTGAATCAGCACTGGTCCATTGTGGGGAAGGTTTTGCAGGTTTTTAATTAAGCTGCTGAATACTTCCAGCCCTCAATTCACATGGAAAAAAAATTTAAAGGGTGGTGGGGACGCACGTACATTTGTATGTCTGCATAGGGCAGGCAAATACAATGACTTATAGTGAAAATTAGAAACAGTATGTGAGAGAACAGCAAGAAAAATTGAAATAAGAGTGTCTTAAAAAAATAGTACAACCACCACCAAAAACCACTCCGTGTAATTTGGAGATCAGACAAAAGGATGGTCACAGCATAATGGGAGCGTGTAGATGCCTGTTGCTAAATCAGAAATGAACAGGAATGCAGTCCAAACCTCATTTACTACTCTTTAGTCTGTTGCCCTAGAGACAGACTTAACATATTGACTTTGGCAACTCCTGGGTAGCCTGCCGTGTCTGCAGTTATTTAAGTAAAGAAATCTGCATTTGTGACTTAAAATGTTTATTGTAGTCAGTGCAACAAATTACATTTGCGATTAGATGTGAATTTCCAGGAAGTTTTAACTCATCTTGTAGAAAAAAAATGAATAGAACAGATGAAGAATTCTGATTCTAAAGCTATATGAAAGAACACTAACAGAATGCAAGGCTTCATAAAACCCAATGCAAGAGGCTGTTGAGAGTTGATTTAAATTTCAGGCATCATCTCACTTTGTAGTGTGAATGAGGTAACTGGACAATGTAGATAACAAAATTAATAGTCAGGGCAGTGCTTAAAATATTATTTAAAGGTTGTAATGAGAATATTAACCTATAACAGTCAGGATCCCATGCAGTTTTAATTTTAAATGATTTGCTCAGTGCTATTTTTAAGCCTTTTGATTTTCTTTTATTCTGGTATGTCTTTCCATTTGGTGATACTGTTTTCCTATAGTTGAGTACGAACAACATGCCAGATTTATCTTAAAACATAATCCAGTAAGGAATTGTTCAGAAATTGTCAAATAAAATGAAAAGAGAAACGTGCAGTAGAAGAGGGTTGAGTACTGGAGAGTGATCTTGGAAATAAGTTCTTTTCCACACTGTGCTAGTTCTCAAACATCTGGTTCATGGACCATCTGTATCACACTAGTATGTGGATATGTGTGCACATGCAAAATGCACATGATCCCACCTCAGACCTGCAAGTCTGGCCTCTAGAGGATGGGACACATATCTTCATTTTCGATAAGTTCCCAGGAGATTGTGTTGCATACAAAAGTTGGAAGAAAAAGCATTCTGAAATGTGAGTGATAATCTTAGCTGTTATGTAAGACATGTGAATTTAATGTTTCAAATCTTTCTCCTGTCTATGTTTTTGGAGGTGATAAGATGCTAGTTGTTAGAAAAAAAGACTACAAAAATCCTGGAACATGAGGCATTCCACAAATGAGGTGTCTGTGTAGGGAGAAAAATTTTCATGTAAAAGCATATTTGTGATTCAGTTATATACCAAATGAATGATTGGAATGGATTTAGGCATGGTATTTCTCCTTGTGGAAGAGTGAAAGAGAATCATTTAGCACTTTATTTTTAATTACTGTAAAAGATATATATTATAAATTGAAATAGTGACTTAAGAATTTATAGATTTTTTTTATTTCCCATCAAAGGGCTGTATTTATAACATTCTTTAAGATATAACTATTGTTCATGTATATAATCTTCAGGTTTCATTTAAAAAATAGTAAAGCTCTTGAAACTTTTATATTTTTAAAATAGTTCTGATATTGTAATTTCTGCTTTTTCACTATCTAATCACAGACTCGGGGCCCTGGCTGTAAGGAACAGAAAAGTGGGAAGGGCCAAGTTGACTTGGCTAAGCAATAGAGTTGATAGGAGGAAGCCAGATTCCGTTTCCTAAGACATGTAGTATTATCCCTGGGAGCCACACTATCAGGTTGGCCAGTGGCATTCTGGAAGGATCCCATGCTGTGTGTCTGATTTTAAGAAGCTAGCCCCATTCTCCATTTGGTGTTGGTATGTTTCTGGTGTGAGTCCAGATACTGGGATGATTGGCTTTCTCACCATCTTCCTGGGTGACGTTCAGGCGCGCAGATGCTGCCTGTGGGCCTGTGCCAAAACACATCTTGTTTGCTCAGATGCTTCCATCCCTCTTCCAGCCCTAGGGATTTTCGTTTAATGCATGATAATTTAAAATGCAAACAGAGCCTCCTCCCACCCCCCAATCAGGTCACACTATCCTGTACAGAACTGGGAGTGAAGTTCACCCTTTGTGCTGAAAGGTGAATTTGTTCAAGAAAATCCAACTCCCTTGTTATATGGGAAATACATGCAAACATGCACTGTTGATTAATCACCTGATAACATGCAGGAGCCCTGCCATAATGGATGCACGTATTTCCTGTATTCATGTGCATGTTTAAACTTGGATCTATTGCAGATGTACCCATATAACATAGTTTTAAGTAGTGTAAGTTTGTTTATTTTTTTGAAACCAGATAAATATTTTAAAAGGAAAGTTTTCCTCATTTAAAAAGACTTCCTCAGTGTAGTGGATAAGTTAAAAAAATAATAAGAAAAAGAAAAAGACTCGCAGTATGGGACTTGGTGATGGTGACACATGGATCATTGTCCTGACAGAGGCTGATGTGCAAATGGTGTAAGTCAGTTAATGGGTAATGTGGCAACTGTGGTTGATAATGTTCCAGTGGCCTGGAAACTTCTTATAGCAAAGATTTAAAATTTTCCTGTGACAGAAAATAAATACAGTCATGATTAATGATGAGGCTCTGGTCTGACAAGTATGTTCTTCAGTAGTTTAGTTGTGTGAACATTGTAGAGTGCACTTAGATAAATGAAAGCCAGTGCAACATCACTCCGTGACATAGTCTCATGGAAACACTGTGGTGTCTAAGTAGTTGGTCCTTGACGGAACGTTCATTATGAGTTGCTATGTGAGATGATGGATATATCCCCTAACGATGTAATTATTCTATGGTTATATATTAAAATTTCATGTTGTATATTATAAATACTGTATATAGCATTTTAACTTGTCAGTTACAGAAACAATATCCCTTATAACACAACTTCTCAGACCACTTTCAATAACTGTATGAAACCATACTTGTTATAAATGCCTTGAGCAGTTTTAGATGACTCACAAAGGCAGTTGATCTAAGTAACAGCCATTGATTCCACTCTTGGGTGTTCAAGGGTCTACTTTGAGGGTTTGTGCTTTGTCATTCTTTCAAAATATCTTAGTTATTTTCAGAGAGAATTTTCCAGTTACTATCTTGAGTGATATTTTGCAGTTAATTGCAGTTTTTCTGTTATTCTTTAAAATAGTGTAGTCATAGTCAATAGTGTAGTCATTTTCATTGAGAAAGAAATGTTTGAAAATGAGGTGGACATTCATACCAAAAATGAGCTGGTTGAATTACTGGAAATCTAAACGCAATTTTTTTCCAGAAAACTCTTGGATAAAAATTAACTTTGAACAGTTATTTAAATAAGAACACATGCACACACATGGACTGAATGCAGTGTTAGTTCACAGATGTCCAGTTTTGTTTTTTGAGCACCACTTGTGTCTCACAACTCACTTCATTAACCTTTCATTATCAGCTTCTTTTCTTTATGTCACTTGAGTACTTGGCCTTCTCCACATTCTTTATATTTTAATAGAGATATGTGGTGGTAACAAAAACATTCTCCTTATGTAAAGTAGGTAGATTTATAACCAATCCTGTTGTCACAATCTTGGCAAAAACTTCCATCCACATGTGATTGTGAAAAGGCAAAAATTCCAAGTTAAAGAGGGGGGTACATAAGAACAAAAAAAGATTGATGAAGCATTACTTAAATGATCCAAATGCATCTGGTCCATTCCACTGGGTTTAAGAACTGACCCAGGAAATGCTGAACACTTAAGCCACTGTTTTGCTAGTGCTTGGAGGACTGATGTTTGATCTCAAGACTGGAAAAGTGCCAGTGAGGACAAAAAATTAACTTGGTAGTGGTCAGTTTTTATGCATAAAAGTTGAACAGTCTGAAAATCAAGTTAAAAAAAAAAGCACAGGAAGCTGCCTGTGCCACTTTTGAAGTTGTAGGAGGCAGAGCCAGTAGTTAGCAGGAAGTAGGGGGAAGATGGTGATGATAAAAGATTTCTTTGCTACCAAGGTAGGTGTGGTTCCACTTGAGCTAAATCCCCAGTCCAATAAAATATTTCTTTAGAGCTGTCCCCTGGGGCAGCCAAAGTCTTCCTGGTGGATGGGAGTGTGTCCTCTAAGCAGGAGTGTTTATTAGCAGTGAGGTTCTGTGGAGGAACAAGCCCCGCAGCAGGTTGACAGGATTGTACTGAATTTGAGGGACAGTGCCTCAGTCCTTCCTCCTCAGAGCACTGAGAACTGGGTCTCAACTCTCCTGCTGCCAGCTCGGATCTCCGTGAAGGCACGTAACCCTGGTAGAGTACAGCCCTCAATTCTCAGGCCTGCCCACCCCTCCGATGTCTGCAAGAGTTTACTGGATGTTCAGTATTGTTAAATTGGGAGGACAGCAGGATACCTAGGGCAGGTCAGTATTATTTTCCCTGATGGTGATGATGGCTTAAGAGGCCTCACTTTATTTACCCACTGTGGCAGTCCTCCACCCACCATGCCCAATGGCATGGTGGCTTCTTTCCGCCCCGGTGTGAGAAGTTGTACTAGTGCAGGCTGGACTGTGCTTCTGCTCTAATTTTGACCAAGTTTAAAAAAATTATCCTGGGGGCCGGAGGGTTAGCTCAGTGGTTCCGGTGCCTGCCTCGCAAGCGCAAGGACCTGAGTTTGATCCCTGGTAACCACATATAATGCTGGGCATGGAGACATGCCCACCAACAATCAACACCGCCTACCACAATGCCGGACGTGGTAGCTCACCCCTGTAATCCCAGTACTCAGGAGGCAGAGACAGGAAGATTGCTGAGTTCGCGGCGGCTTGCCTGGGCACCATAGTGAGCTCAGGGACAGCCTGAACTACAAAGTGAGACCCTGTCTCAAAAGCAAAAAAAAAAAAAAAAATTATCCTGATATTTGTTAAAATGGCAGGAAGGGCTGTGGGATAGATGGCTCAGCAGTGGAGCTCTTGCCTAACATATGCACAGTCCTGGGTTCAACCCCATACTGGGCGGGGTGGGATGGGGTTTTTACTAAAGATTGTTAGGACTTGTGACAGGAAGAAAGGTTGGGCTTGACTCTGAGCATAGAAGTGACAACTGGGATTTATGGCCAGAGTGAGGGTCAGTGGATAGATTACTAAGAAGAGACATCAAGGCAGGGGAGATTCTCCCCAGACTGGTGTAGCTTGATTTTTTAAAACACTTGGTCTGTAGTTCACTCCTTGTTTTCTGTTTGTGATGGTTCATCTTGACTGTTGCCTTGAATGGCTTACCAGATACCTAGGAGACAGGTAACAGGTATTTTGGGCAGAACCATGGGCTGTGACCATGGAGATTGTAGCTAGTCCTCAGCTTCTGCCTCACTCCCTGGCTTTTCCTCTACTGTTTGCTTCCTGGATGCCTTGACAGGAACAGTTTTTCTCTACCAGGCTCTTCTTCCGGGACATTGCTGCCTTGGAGCCAGCCAACCATGGACTAAAACCTCCCAAACTATGATCCAAAACAAACCTTTCCTCCTTTAATGTATGTCTGGTATTTGTTTCACCAACAGAAAGCTGACTAATATGCGTGTCTGACTATAATATATGGTGTAGTCTCTTTTTGGTCTCATTACTAGTTCCTTTTTAGTAATACCTGTCTGTCATTGCCATCTTGTATCCTCCTGTTAATCCTTCTGTTCTCCCAGTAGTTTCTTTAAAAAGTTTCTAAAAACTCTTTAATTCACTGCATTGTCATTACATGTCATTCAGCTGGACATGTCATTCTTCATGGTAGCTACATTCAAGATCTAATTCACATTGAAAACTACACAAAACCCTGCATACACACCTTGCTCTGCCACTCCACTGAATAGTCTGTTTTTTAATAGTGTAGAATATACTGTACAATGTGTAAGTCCAGCTCTTCTCTTTATCTTTAAGAAAGTCTTTCTCAGCCAAGCACTGTGCCACGTACCTATAATCCCAGCACTCTGGGACACTGAGGCAGAGGGATTGCAAATTTTAGCTCAGCCTTGGTAATTTAGTGATTTAGGCCCAATTTCAAAATAAAAAAGTACAAAAAGGTCCAGGGATATAGCTCCATGTAAAGATACTGGGTTCAATGCCCATTGCCATCCAAAAAATAAATCAGTCAGTACAAGTATTTCTCTGTTTCTCCACCAATATTATGTCTAATAAAAACTTCAGAAATATAACTTAGTATGTATGTGGTTGATGTGGCAAGCCATCTGTTGAGCTCGTACAACTATCCCCCCTTTTAAAATCAGCTTTAATTCTCTACCATGTAAAAGAGAAATAACATAGTAAACATCACCTTTGGTGGATTATGCTCTTTCAAAAAGTCTGTGATTCTAAGCATGACCTTCTTCCTAATCCAGTCAGTGCATGTCCTGGAACATTCCAGGTTGGCTTTCCACAGCATATCTCCTTTCTCCTTCCTTGCTCTTGTGTTTCTCATTCCTGGATGCCATGGGCTGGTTTGTTAGTAGACATTACTTTGCGTGTCACGCAGCCAGTTGGCATTACATTTTTGGCTCCTTCTGTTGAATCTCTTTCTAGTTGGCTGGCAAATTAAATCTGTTCATTGAGAAAGGAACATGTGTGTGTGTTTGTGTATTTATGCTTGTTTATGTATGCATTCCTGGCAAAGAATGAGGCAGAAGCAAAAGTTAGGTCAGTGGAACATAATCACCGGCCTTCTCTTCTAGCTTCTGTCTCCCTGCTGCCTGTGTCACCATACAACTGAAGATAATGCAGGGTTTTGTTTTTAGTGTGTTTTGTCAGTCAAATATATGGTAGCATTTGAGCTTGTGTATTTGTCATTTTATTATTGGAATAATGTAAAACTGCAGGAGCAATGAATATATCTATATATTTCTTCCTCAAATTGGACAGGCCTATGACCATCTGATGACAGTGAGTCAGCTCTCATAAGAATATAAAAGGAGAACAGTGAGCTCTCATTGTGCTCCAGGCCAAGTTCAAGATTCAGGGGCCTTGTGTGTATCAGTTTCCTTAATCCTCACACCAGTGCAATGAGCTAGCTGTTATGTTACCTTCATTTTGTAGATGAAGAACAGGCACAGAAGAGAAGGAACCAGGTGAAGATCACAAAACTAATAAATAATGGTGTATTTTATAATAGCTACAGTAAAATAATAGTGCTAAAACTATAGCGGCTTCATACATGACGGCTTATTCCTGTCGTGATACATGTCTTACGGGACTCCTCACAGTGTGGTCATTCTTGTCCCTCAGAGACCTACAAGCTTCCTGTTCCAATGCCCACTTCCAGGAAGGGAACTGGCAAGTTGAGCTCTGGTTTGAAGTCTCTACCTGGAAACGTCACATTTAATTTCTCCTATTCCTCACCTAAAACAAGTAATCATGTTGTAATTCTACAGAAGAGAGGTGGGAAAATGCAGTCTTCCATGTGTGGAAAGAGGGAAAGGACCTCATAATTGTGGTCAGGCCAGAACTACAATTTTGGCAGCTGGACAGCAGAGGCGGGGCGAGTGGCCATGACCGCTGGAATTAAAACACATGGCAAGTATCCCGAGGCTGTCTCTGGACTGGTTTTTTCATTCTGGATGCAGAAGAAATGTCATTGAGGGAATTGAAGTGCCAGCACTTGGGAGGTTGAGATGGGGAGATCGCTTGGAAGGAGGAGTTGGAGACCATTCGGAGCTACATAGTGACACTTTGTTTCTAGAAAACAAAATGAAACCAAACAAAAGCAAGGAAAAAGAAATTGAGTAAACTTCCTCCATAATATACTTACTATCTATAGATTTGTATTTGTTGATATATTATGTGAAAAGCAAAGTAGGGTGACAGGTAAGAACAATGCATTTTCTTTTCCTTTTCCCTTCACCCAGCCCCAGGCCTTGGCCATGCTACGAAAGGGCTCACCCTGAGATTATCCTGGACAGAGATTCTTGAACTAGACTAGAGGGGTCGAAGTGCCAGCCATGACACAGGGTACCTGTGTAACTGAGGACAAGCAACTTAGCCGCTCTGCGCTCAGTTGCCTCCTGTTAAGTGGGGCCTTTTTTTCAGATGAATGCTTCACTGAAAGGAAGTTAAGAAATTGTGTGTATGAGTGCGGCACTATGGAATGTTAGCTTCTGTTTTCTCAGGATGAATTTTGTTGTACCAGAAGTGAATGACGTTTTTTAAGAAGTTAACTATAGGGCTGGGTGTGGTGGCTCACACTTATAATCCCAGCACTTGGGAGGCAGAGATAGGACTGCTGAGTTCGAGGCTTGCCTGGGCTACATAGTGAGCTCAGGGCCAGCCTGAACTACAAAGCAAGACCCTGTCTCAAAAAACAAAAAACAAACAAACAAACAAACAAACAAACTATAGGGCCAGAGGGTTAGCTCAGTAGTTCCAGCGCCTGCCTCACAAATGCAAGGTCCTGAGTTCGATCCCCAATGACCACATACAATGCTGGGCGTGGAGACTCACACCCACCAACAATCAATACCACATAACACAGTGCCAGGTGTGGTGGCTCACGCCTGTAATCCCAGCACTTGGGAGGCAGAGACAGGAGGATTTTTGAGTTCGAAGCTTGCCTAGACTGCATAGTGAGTTGAGAGCCAGACTGGACTACAAAGCAAGACCCTGTCTCAAAAAAAAAAAAAAAAAAAGAAGTTAAGTATAAATAAAGGTATAAGGTATAAGGGTGTCACTGTGTGTGTGTTATCATGGTCGAGTGCTGCTTCATTTTAAAAAATATGTGTTCATTCTTGTTTTGCACAGGGTTATAGGTGGAATCCTGTTTTAAGAACTGTCAACATAAAAGAACTTGTTGATGTGGTTATTATGTATAAGGGGTGATCGAAGAATATGAGAAATGTTTAAATTTTTAAAACATTAATAGAGTAAAAGACACATTGCCATGTATCCCCCTCAGAGCACTCTCCCTTACTTCGAACACACATGCCCCGTTGTTCTTACCACTTTCTGAAGCAGGTCTGACATACAGTTCTTCACAAGGTCTGATTAAAACAGTGTTGCTGCTGAGTGACATCCATGGAAAGGCACCCTTTTAAAAGCTTTAAGGTGCTTTTAGGTCCTCATCTACCTTATTCTCTGGTCTGGGACCTTGCAACTTCTGGCTCTTTCCCGGACTCATAATGACCATTTTGAACAATGGTACTGCTAAAGGTGGACAGAAGAGGACTTGGACAGCTAAGTCAGAGTGGCAAGAGCAATGGGATGAATATGTTCAGAGGGAGAGAGGGGGTATTTTGAGGGGATTAATGGCTTTTACTGTAATACATTTGCTTTTATATAAACTCACACAATTTTTCTGAGTCACACTTTGGATACTTGTACCCAGCAAACCCAGTATACCAAAATCTAGATGTTTAAAACTTGAACTAGGAAAAGAAGCCCACAAACTCTGAAGGCAATAGTTCTTGGTGGAATAATGGGCATGATCTTGCCTCAGCAAAAAGAAGGGTGACGTCCTGTTGTAAAGGGGAAGAGAGTTTGTCATTGGTGTCTAATCGGAGGTGCTGGGTACTTCAATGCGCAGGACAGCTACTCTCTGTCACAGAGAACTGTCAATTTTCAAGTGTCAGTAGTGCTGGCTTGGAGCAACCCAGACCTAAACTTAGCAATCCGTTTGTGAGTTAGTTTTAATAAAGGGCCCATAGGAGTCCAAAATGCAGGTGGACTGTTGTAAGTTATGTGGGAATGACCTGTTGGCAGTGGTTTGAGGTTGTTTCCAGACACAGTGAGGCCATTCACTGGTCAAAACTGGGCTGCAAGTGAAGCCTGTTATGTGGCCAGACCCTGTTAGAAGTGTTCGGTCTCACCCGGGAAAACTGCTGTTAGCACATTTTGTTTGGGTGCATGCTCTTCACCGAAATGTTCTTAAACTGCCACAGGAGTAGATTTAAAGAGTTATATTTTAATTTGCATCCAGGAATGACTGGAAGATTTGGTACTTGGTCTGAGATCACATTACAGACCAAGGTTTTTTACTCTGGCACTGTTGACAAGTTGGTTCTGATGTTTTTTTTTCCCCCATTTTAAAGAACTTTTCCTTCTGTCCATTGTCGGGCTGATCTCCTATTAGATGGCAGTAACACACTCTTCCTTGATCCTCTGGGTGTCACAGTTGAGGTAGTGAAAAACTTGCCATTACCAAATATTCCCAGCAGGTGAAGGTAAGCAAAAATGTGCTCAGGGAGAGCCAGTGTTCTCCACTAATTTTGTTGTTCATTGACCAAATGGGGAGATTGAGACTTAGGAGAGTGAGGCAGGAAGGGAAACGATTAACAGGAAAGGAGTAGGAGTACTTTCAGGTTTAGGGATATGTGGAAAATCCAAATGACAGTTGGAGGGTATCTCAGAATACAAGGTGGGGAAGCAGATGGGGGAGAGGGAAAATGTTTAATAGCTCCCCTGGGCAGGGCTACAGTAAGACAAATTGTACGGAGAAAGACCCTTGACTTTACCTGAAAGCTAGATTTCCAATTATATCTCTTAATGAAATGTCAGCTGGGAAGTGCAGAGCTGACAGGGATAAAAGAGAAATGGTTCCGTGAAATAATAGGGCAGGGAGGTGCTTTGCTGATGGCAGTTGTTCATTATCTGGAGGCCATGAAGAAAATCAGTCAATGAATTATTGTAGTGAAATATAACTTTCATTTTTCTGGAAGCCAAACAACCACAGCAATCTAAAATAACTAAATTTGTTTTTTCAAGACTTACAAGAATTCCTGTTTATCACTGAATTAAATGAAGTGTAATACAGTGAGCTAATAGATACTTAAAATGGTCAGAAAAATATCTTTCCCATAACTCCTTGATAAATGTTACTTATCATTGTTAAAATGAAGACCATGAATGTGCATATGCAGTATGGTTTCAGTTTTAAATTCCTTACTCTACACCTTTGGAAATTGATAATTCTTTTATGCTGCATATACTGTTAATTTCCATGTTATGATATATATGCTAATTTCCAGGAAACCAAATTATTAAATTAACCAGAACAATCTGTGTACTAACTGTTCTGAATAAACCAGAGTTTTCTATAATTTGCTACATATGAAGCCTCAATATTTACAACCAGGCACTTTACACCTTTATCAGTAGATTATATGTTCAGAGTTCAAGGATTAAGCTGAAATTCTGGTTAATTATTTGATGGGCATAAACTCTATTTGGGTCTTTGAGGTATCACTGAAGAGGGGATGAAAATAGCTAGTGTAGCCAATTTTTGATACTAAAGTATACTTTTAAAAACTTACAGAATTGCTTTCATTTTATTTTCATTTTATGTAGTATGTTGGTGAAATCACAAAATATCCAACTTATCAATTCTTTTGCTCCAGATAAACTACTGTTCGAGGATGTGATGTGACCCATATTTGACCCTTGACTTCATCACACTGGGAGAGAAGGCCAGCAGAATGAGAATTCCTAGATTCTAGGACATTTCAGCCTTTTGCTTATTCATACATGGCCTTCGGCAAGTTCTTAATCTTGTCAGGAGCTCCATTTCCTACTCTGTTATATGGGAGGAGCAGACCTGACTTCATACAAAGTTATTGAGAGAGTGAAGTAATTTTGAAGGCACCATGATCATCGTGAATCTTGCTGGCTTGGCCTATCCATTTCTACTCTTAGTCTTGTCATTTTCTATTTTGTGCTAGTCTTTCCCAGAAGTCAGTCTGGATATGTAACTTCTAATTTTTCAAAGTGGTCTACTGAATACAGAATATAAAATGTGAACATTTCAGTATCATACAAGAGCCTCCTGACTCTGACCTCTCTCTGGTCTTGCAGCTCGGTGCTTAAGCAGTTCCTCCACTGGCCGACCTGTGTGTGATGCCCGAGGCCAGGTGCTGTGTACCTTCTTTCTGCAAACTAGCCCCTCCATCTAACCAGCTGTCCTGCCTGGTACTCCCCTCTCAATGGAGCCAGCCAGCTCTTCCTTTTCATTAGTATTATATCTTTGGTATATCTATATTTTAGAGTTTTAAAAACTGTTGAATTTTTTTTATCTCCATCTCTTTCTAGACCAAAAGGTCTTTAAAGATAGGTCCTAACACACATCTTTGATGTCTAGTGGTAGACAGTACCTGGTATGTGATAGCTATTTTGATGAATATTAAGTGAATGAATCAGGAGATAGAGATGGTTCATGTGGAACTACACAAAGGAATCAACTGTCATGTGGTTGAAGAATAACTACCCTGTAGCAGCTTTGACTAAAATCTTATCTTGGTTATTTAGAGTGTGGGAGAAATTTGTTTTCTTTTTATTTATGAATAACAAATTTGGAACAACAAACACAACATGTGTACTAGTCATACTTTATGACTAAATGTAGGGCCGGGGATTTAGCTCAGTGGTTCCGGCACCTGCCTTGCAAGTGCAAGGTCCTGAGTTTGATCCCCAGGACCACATACCACAGTGCTGGATGTGGTTGCTCATGCCTGTAATCCCAGCACTCAGAAGGCAGAGGAAGGATTGCTGTGATTTCAAGGCTAGCCTGGGCTACATAATGAGCTCAGGACCAGCTGAACTACAAAGTGATTCTCAGTCTCAAAAAAGCTTAAAAAAAAAAAAAGACTGTAAATGTAAAAGAAGTGTATCTCATTTTAATAGATTTTTTTTTTTTTTTTTGAGACAGGGTCTCACTTTGTAGTTCAGGCTAGCCCTGAACTATGTAGGCTCACTGTGTAGCCCAGGCAAGCCTAGAACTCAGCAGTTCTCCTGCCTCTGCCTACCAAGCACTGGGATTACAGGCGTGAGTCACCACACCCAGCACTGTGGTATATGGCACTGATTGCTGGTGGGTGAGAGTCATCACACCTGGTATTGTATGTGGTTGCTGGGGATCGAACTCAGGACATTGCACTTGCTAGGCAGGCACTGGAAACACTGAGCTAAATCTCTGGTCCTTTCATAGAATTTTAAAAAAGGGAATCAATAGTATTTCAATAGTTGATACATAGAAGGAAAACCATTTAAAAGATTTTCTTGCTTTTCAAAACTAATCTTATTTCTGGTGCTGGGTGTGGTGGCTCACGCCTGTCATCTCAGCACTCGGGAGGCAGAGACAGGAGGATTGCTGAGTTTGCGGCTTGTCTGGGCTACATAGTGAGCTCAGGGCCACCCTGAACTACAAAGTGAGACCCTGTCTCAAAAAACAAACAACAAAAAAAAACTAATCTTATTTCTTTCTTATTACATGTTTGTAGTACATAATGTTTACATTCCTTGTGGGGATTTGCTACATCCATATGTTGCATCTTAATTCCTTTTTTCATCCCCTTTCCCTCCCTCTTGATCCCTATCTAGCTGTTGATCCCCTTGCCCAGCTCTTTTTTTTTTTTTTTTTTGAGACAAGGTCTCATTTGGTAGTTCAGACTGCCCCCAAACTCGCTAGGTAGCCCAGGCAAGCCTCAAATTTAGCAATCCTCCTGCCTCTCTGCTTCTGGAGTACTGGGATTACAAGTGTGAGTCATCACACATTGTGGTATATGGTTACCCTGAATCAAACTCAGGACCTGTGCTTGCCAGGCAGACACAGGAACCACTGAGCTAAATCCTCTGCCCCCCACCTCTTTTTTTTATGTGTACAATATATAAAGGTTACATTATGTGGGGTTAGTACACATGTGCATAACACAACTTAATTTCTTTTTTAATCCTCTCTTGAAGAGGCCTACTTGTCTACCAATAGATGAAAAAATAAAGTACAATATTTACACCCAGTGAAATACTATACTCTCCATCAAGAAAAATAAACTTGCATTGTTTGTAGGAAAAGGATGTATCTTAATCTTTTAGTTGAATATTATTTTTGATCAGTGAATGGAGAAGAAAACTCTCAGAATTTAAAAAACAATCTGCTGCTTATGTGTAGTGGATGGGATATCTATGACTCTCTTTGAGGGCCAGTATTTTGAATGAGATACTTTTGAATTATTTACAGACATGGTATAGTTTATGTATACTTGCACTATTGAGAGTCATGTTGAATTAAGAATTATTTTTTTAATGTCTCATCAATGTAAATACAACTAGAACCTTTTTCATGTTTGTGTTGTTTGAAGTAAATTTTAATCACAGTTGCAGTTTGGCATTGATTCTACATATGATATTTGCAAATAGCTTGTCTGTTTATCACTATACTCTCAGGACCTAGACTGGGGCTGGCTTTGTTCTCAGTTGCATGCTGGGAGTGATGGTCTTTGAAGATGTGCTGTTCCTTACTTCTTTCTTCTCACCTTCTTGCCTCAGCCCGGAATATGTACACGGGATTTGGGAAAATTTCAGAAAACAGTGATGCTGAAGTTAGGGGTTTTAGTACATTGGGATTTGTAACAATTAATGTGCATTGTAGCCCTCAGAATCTGTGTGCCCTGTGAGTAGTTTGCTGTTTTAAAGTACAATGATTCACATTTCCAAGTGTTCTAAGAAGTACAGTTGGAAAAACAAGGTCATGTATTATAGAATAAATTATTTTTAGATTGCTGTTTTGAATATTCAGAAAATCATTGCCATGTCATTATTTAATGACCAACAAAAGACTTAGAGAATTGGGTTGATTTTGGCAAAAGAACTATTTTTAATTAGCTTCAGATAATTTAATGGCCCTACATAAGCCTGTTAAGAAAAAGGAAGAAGAATTCTAAAGGTGAGTCCTATTTCCTACAATTGAAGAGTTAAAAATGTCACGATTTCTTTTCATCAGACTAAACAGTGATGTTTGAGGCAGTTTAGATAGCTTTTGGAGGCCTTAGGTTTCTGGAAAATCCTTCTGAGAGAAAGTAAAATAAACAGAAGTATAGCCATAGTCAGATGCTTATAGCTGAACGAATTATAACTATGGGCAGGAAGCTTAGGACCATTGTAAGAATGCACTTGATCTTAGCCAAAAGGCCAAAAGGACCCCAAAATATGATTATAGTAGATACAAACTACCTGTAGATCCAGAAGAGTTCTTTCCTGTGGAGCTATCATTATTAAGCAATTTTTTTGGCTTAATGGAAACATCTGGAATTTTTTTTTAAAAGAACAGATTTTTATTTTCTAACTAAAAATTAACACTACAAGTTATAGAAGCCATTTGTAGAAGTGTCCTTTAGAATTAGTTTAGAATTCATGAACTGATGTAGGGAAATTAGAGAGAGAGAGAGAGAGAGAGAGAGAGAGAGAGAGAATGTGTGTGTGTGGTGTATATTTGTGTATCTATATAAAAAATGTAATGTATGTATGATAGATAAGTACACATTGTGGTGAGCAGAATAATCTCCCCAGACTCTCCTAAGATGTCCACATCCTGATGCCCAGAGCCTATGACTCTGTGGTTAGAGGTGAAATAGTAGATTGAGTGAAGAGTGCCAGTCAGCCAACTCTGATCTAGGAGGGTCCAATGGAATCAGTGAAGGAGGCAGATGGCCATTCAGAAACATGGCATCTGATAAGAATCCAACCTGCTGCTGCAGTCTGAGGAGAGGATCACAAGCCACAGTAAATAGACAGCATCAAGGGCTGTAAGAGATCAAACAACCACTCAGATGGTTTCCGGGAGCTTCCAGAAGGAAGGAATATAGCTCTGTGAAGACACTGATTTTTTTTTTTTTTTTTTGGTACTGGAGATAGAACTCGGGACCTTGTGCTTGCGAGCAGGTGCCAGAACCACAGAGCTAAATTCCTGGCCCAAGACACTGATCTTTATCCAGAGGGAACCATTTTGAATTCCTCATCTCTGAAACTCTAAGATAATAAATTTGGGTTGTCTTAAGACATGCAATTTGTGCTAATTCGTTACAGCTGCTATAGGGAAATGTACACGTGAGTGCTGAAACCTGTTTGCAAGGACTGCCTATATTACACGCCAGCTCCCTTTCCATCTTTTTCGGGGGAACACAGAGCTTTACCTCTTTCATTCACTCTTATGGAAAAGTATACACTAAGAATATATATTAAGTGTTGATCTTACTGTTTCTGGAAATAGCTTAAAAAGTGGAATCATGAAAGGACTACCTTAATAAAATTCAGATCGGGCATTTGGGATGCAGAGTCACTTCATGACTGCATGATTAGTAGATTCTTTTCATTCACTCTCATGACATTGTTCCCTTCATAGTTACCTGTAAGAATTTTCTAGATTGAAACAGGGAGAGTGTTTCCCTCAGAAATTTTACTGTAATTATCTCATTTTCCCCTTCTCATTCCTCTTAAAAGTCCTGGGTTTGCCTTCCATAGGGACATTCCTATTGCCAGAGATGCGTAGTCTCTGTGCTTGCAAGTTTTTTCTGGTCCAGTGGTGGGAAAAGGGACACAGAGAGTAATTAGAGCTCAGTATGGTAGCATGGTAAAATAATAATGCATGGATGTTGTGGAACACCCAGGGGTCCTAGCCACCCCTGCCAAATGTTGTTTGAGAATATAAAATGCAATTCAGATTTTAAAAGAAAAACATTGCCAGCCCAGTTGCAAGTTGGAAACATAAATTCCAGCCCCACACCTGACACCTGTTACAAAAAGCACATATTTTTGTAGTCCATAGATGATCTTCATGAATCATTTTGTCATGTACTTATCAGTGAAAGATGAACTATTTGATGATAGATACAGTTTTTCAAGAGGAACATTTTTCAAATATGTGAAGTAGGGAATAGTAGCTTTGTTTTTCATCTGCCATTTCTAATGATTATAGTGTTTATGAATTGAGGTTTTTGGAAATAGACTTTTGATTTTCTGCTCAAATGATTTTTATTCTTTCTCATCATTTTCTAGTTGGAATTGGTTGAATCGCTGATTTCTTAAAACGTCCTTTAAAAATCAATTAGGTAACTGAGGTACAAGCTGAATTTAGAGTTAGGGTATGACTAATGCTAATTTGACTCATTCAGTTCATCAGCAAATCATAATTAGAATAAAATGTTAGCCTCATTGACAACTTGGCAGAGTCTAAAAAACAGATTTACAAACATAGGCTTTCCTTATCTATAATAGTCTCTTATAAAATGGATGGGGACATCGTGGCCAGTTATTTAAAAAGCTACTGACTTAATGACATTTCCTACAGATGGGTGCTTTTCTGTAGCTCTCTTTTTGGGGAGTAGGGAGTGGCTACATGAGATTCACATAGGTTGTGATTGATTATCTCGTTAATTAGAGATTCTGTATTCTGTATATTTTTTTTAAATCAAGCTTCATCAAATTTTTCTTCCTTAGACAATTCTATTATTTTATTTTTAACTGCTATGAAATTGTGGCATTATAGTGATCAGAAAAACAGCTTATATAGGTAACTACAGTGAAAAGCAGTATCCTTTTGACTTGTGAATTTGAAGCTGAATTGTAAATGTCGAGTGATAAAGATGAACCAAATGGAGTTAAAATTAATTTCAGAAACGAAATATACTCCTATATATAGTGTGATTTCCAATGTCTGGAAGATTTTCTTCATTCACTTACCAAAGGTACTTAGTCACCCACCTCTTTCATTCATATTAAAAATGCACTAAACAAGAGACAAACCGTGAGTCACAACATTTGGTTTTTCTAATGTCACGACATTAAGTGGAATAATAGCATTAGTCAGAGTCTTGTTTCTCCTAGCAGTGAGTGTTAGAAGTACTCTGCTATCTATAGCTTCATTCCTCATCTCTTGATGTTCAGAGAAGTCTGTCAGCCACGTGGGGTCACATGCCTGATCATCTGTGTCTGCCAGAGGAAGCAGGTCCCTTTTGTCCAAAGATGATGCGCCTCTCTGTTTTTCTCTTTTGTTTTCTTGTTCCTTGTTGGTTGTGTCATCTTGCAATTTTAGTTTCTCCCTTTCTACTGGGTTCTCTTTAAGCTCTTCAAATTATTCATTAATTCGCACTCTGAAGACACACACACACACACACACACACACACACACACAGCACCTTCCCTCAAGCTACCACTACTTTTATCTTTTTCCTTTTATAACCAAGCTTTGAAAAATGTGTACACTCATCTACATTTTCTCGGACTGACTCATTTCCTTTAACACTTTGCAGTTACCTTTCTGTCTTGCAGAAACTGTGCTCTTGACAGTTTCCAGACTCTTAGTCATGAAATCCATCCACTCTTTCTCAGTCTTTATCCTTCTTTACATCTTCTTGTACTCGGCTTGATTCCCAAAGCCACTCTTCCTTTCCTCTTGTTTGTGTTCTCTCAGGTTGTGATCCATGGCTTTAGCATGGCTTTAGCAGCCCCCCATGATTCCCAAGCACTTATCTTTGGTCCTAACTTGTGCTTCAGCTCTGGCCCCAGCTGTTAGATTGGCCGGCACTCAGACCCACTGTATCTGGAGCTCGTTAACGACTTTCTGTGCAAATCTTCATCCTCTATGGTAGTTCACTGTGATTACCCCTGTGTTGCTAAGAGTAGAATCTCAGGGTCAGCCAGTCATTAGCACTCCCTGACCTTGTCTTTGTGATGCCTTTGAATTCATTGTTGCAGAGCCATCCTCTAAGGCGTATGTGTCCCCCAGGTGTCCCTCATTTTCTGCTCTCCTGTTTCCTAGCTGCTGTGGGATCCATGCTGCTTGAAGCATAAAGCCCTTCTTTGGCCCCCTGTTGCCTGCAACATATTTCTTGGGCTGGTTCTCTAAACCCTGATTACTGTGGTTCCAGTTTCCCATTCTAGTCTCATCTCTGACTTCTTCTCTTCCATATTCTTTTCCAACTGGGTGATGCCACAGTAGGCAAATCTTGATGACTTTCTCTTCAGAATATTCCTAATCTTAGCACTTCTTAGCATGTCCACTATACCTATCCCGGTCCAAGATGCCATAATCTCTTGGATTACTGCAATAGTCTGTGTCTGACTGATTACTCTGAGGTTACATTTGCCCCTAAAATCAGTCTTTTAAATATAAAAGTTAAATATAAATATACTTTTAAATATAAAAGTTAGATCATGGCTCTATAGAAATAGACAATACTCCATTTCCTCTGTTTATAGCTCTTTAGTTGCTAACATTCAGGACAAAAGCATATCAACTCTTTGGGACATATCTTTCATAGTGGGAAATGCTGCCTTCTTCTTGTCATTCATACGAATGTTTAGAAGTTAGTAGTAGCTTTTTTTTTTTTTTTTTTTTGGACAGGGTTTTGCTTTGTAGTTAATGCTGGCTCTTAACTCACTATGGAGCCCAGGCAAGCCTCGAACTCAGCAATCCTCTTGCCTCTGCCTCTCGAGTGCTGGGATTGCAGGTGTGAGCCACCACACCTGGCACTGTGGTATGTGGTTACAGTGACTGCTGGTGGGTGTGAGTCATCATCTCTGGTATTGTTATATGTGGTTACTGGGGATCGAACCAGGGACCGTGCTCTTGCTAGGCAGGTGCCGGAACCATTGAGCTAAATGTCCAGCCTAGTAGTAGCCTTTTTGATAGCTACAAGGATCTAAAATTGGCCATGAGGCAAGTAGGAATAAGATCAGATGATCACTCTCCAAGTGTCAGTGGTCCCCGTAATTACAACACATACACTTTTGCTATATTGGCCTTTGAGCTGCCCTTAGAACATGAAGAGCTCTTCTACCTTTGGGCCTTTACACATGCTCACTCCTATCTCTTTGGATCAATTTCTATGTTTAATTCAGGTCTTTACTCACTTGCCAACTCCCATCATCTCAAGAAATCCCTCTCTATTAACTATGCCCTTATTCTGCCCTGTTTTTCTTCTGTGTACTTGTTACTACTTGAAGTTAACATCTGTACTCATGCATGGATGCATTTGTCCATTTCCCCTGCCAGAAAGTAAGATCCATGGCATAATTTCCTGTCTTGTTCACAGCCCATTCTCAGCATTTAGAAGAGTGCCCGTGATAGTATCATGTTCACTAGACATTTGCTGACTGTGTACGTGAACAGATGTCTTATACTTGCCTGGCTTGTGCAGCCTTCTGCCCCCAGCCTCACCTGTCTCGAGTGTACTTTATTTGCATATTCAGTGCCTACCCATTCCTTTGGGCCATTTTAGGTGTGACTCTTTATGCTGCTTTCTCTGACCTTGACAGTTCTTTAAAACTTTCCTAGGGCTCCATCTGTTGTCTTGCCTTGTGTGCTATCTACATTTGTGACAAGTGGTTGGTTGTTTCCATTTCTATCTTCCTTGCCAGTACATGTGTAGTATGGGTTCCATCCCATTGTTCCTAAGTGCTGAGTGCAGCAGTTCATACTCAGTGTCACTCGAGTAGGGGTCCTTTTCAGTCTTCCTGGAAATATAGGTTTTGTGCCAGGAAGGCCAAGGTGCTGCCTTTCAGAATCTACATGTTGGAGGACTGATGTCACCTGGCAAGGTAGAGGAAGTCAAAGGCAAGAGGAGAAGTGTTAAAACCTTGCGAGGAGCTATCACTGGGTGAGCCACGTGCAGTGCCACGGATTTATACGCGTCCGCACAATGACAGTGAGGACAGTGACAGGCCCCTTTGGCTCTCTAGTCAGACAGCTCAGAACTTTCCATTTCAGGCCTGAGTTTTCTTTGCTGATCTCCTGAATTGGAAGAGTGGCTGGGAGCAGGAAGGAATAAACATACTCTGTGTGAGTTAAAGTGTCACAAAATGGAGTTGTTAGCATAAGTACTTTCTCGCTTTTAGTTGTAAAATGCATTTTAGAAGGTGAAAGATTAACAAGGGAAGCAATAAACCGACTGAAATTTGTCCTCAGATTACTATTCCACTTTTATTGAAGCAGACTTTGTTATTGTTTTGTTACTATTAATCTAACAGTGTTGTTAATTTGGAGTTCAGTTCTGTTACAATTCCTGTTAGAATGTTGTCAGAATACACAGGACAACTAGTGTTTTATAATTAAGTGTAGTTAAGAATTGGTGTACAGGGGCTGGAGGGTTAGCTCAGTGGTTCCGGCGCCTGACTCGCAAGCGCGAGGTCCTGAGTTCGATCCCC
>PVIC010008496.1:0-15572 GCA_004025085.1 Thryonomys swinderianus
TTGTTGTTGTTGTTGCATATAATGCTTGATGCTTCTCCAGTGTTTGCATTGAATCTTCACAACAGTTTTGAGAAGTAAGCATGGCAGAGACTGTTATTTGCACTGCCATATTCATTCTTGGCCTTCTGTTGGTAACAAAGCTTTCCCAGCAGTGTGCTGAGTCTTGCAGAAGATGTAGTGTGTTGGGAAGAGCATTTCAGAGACAGAACAGCATGAGCAAAGACAGGGAGCTTAGCGGGTGCGTGAAATCTGCCATGGGAGAAGGTAGGCAGCAATGACAGGTAGGGTGGTGCCAGCTTATGGGTAGCCTGGAGTAGCAGGTCAAAGAGCTCAGGCTTTTTGACAAAGGTCAAGGGACCCTTGTGGATTCTGATTAAGGAGGTAGAAAATCAGAGATTCAGAAATGGTGAGCATTCCCCAAGCTACGAGTGGGCCCACGTCCTGACTAGAATAACTGTATCAGCATGTTTATGACTGAGTGGAGGAGAACAGA
Source organism: Thryonomys swinderianus (assembly GCA_004025085.1). Lineage (NCBI taxonomy): Eukaryota > Metazoa > Chordata > Mammalia > Rodentia > Thryonomyidae > Thryonomys > Thryonomys swinderianus. Next base: position 494 of record PVIC010008496.1, read on the forward strand.
CTGCAAACCAGAAGGGCAGAGAGGTGGCGAAGTAGGGAGGACACAGCAGGAGAGAAGGGGTGGAGACGGATACAGGGGGGACTGACAGCACTTGGCAGCCTCCTAGGCGTGGGAGGTAAGAAAGAGGGGAGCTCAACACATCTTGGAAGTTTGTTTTCATCTAGCTCAAAGGAAGGAAAATTACTCAAAGCTATTCTGACCAGTTTTTTTTCTTAATTAACACAGTGAACAAAAAGTTCTGCAAGAAGTTATAAAGACCTCCCTTTTCCAAGGAACAGAAAGTTCTACAATGAGCTAAAAGACCTTCCTTTTGTAAGGAATGGCTTACAATGAAGTAAGAGAGGCGTGGTCAGAGCACATCCCACTTCTCTGAAGGGGGAGAGTCAGTGTTAATGTCCTTCCGGCTCTGCACCTGTCCAGACTTCACTCTTGACTTCAGTGTGATAATGGCCAGGAAGAACCCAAGCAGTGTAATGAAATCATGGGCGTGTGACTCTGCTTATCATATAATTTAAATTTTTAGATTTATCCAAAGTGTGAAAATACCTTGGGAATCGGTGGGTAGGGTATCTATATATTCACTGAATCTACAGGCTTCAGACACATCCTCTCAAAATGTTCTCAAAATATAGCAGTATCACAAGCTAACCATTCACAGTTGCGCTTTTGTCTTTTTTCTGCCTTTTGTCTCCAATCAATTTACACCACAAGAAACAGCTAGATCTCTGAGAAGTTCTGACCTGTGACAGTACAGGGGTAACAGAATTAAAGGCAAATGCTTAACTGATTGTGTTTAAACAGAAAGTAGTGAGTTAAGAATTTTAAGCTCAAAAGGCCACATACTTTGCATTTCTGGGAAATCCCTATCAATCTCTCATTGGTTACATATTTTTACTTTGAACTTTGCTACAAAAATCCAAATAGGTACACTTTTTTGAGTGTTGATTTATTACTAAAAGATTTAATTAGTAAATTGAAAGAAATGTTTTATGTTGATGTATTTTTAAGACATTCATGCAGGAAAATGGTGCCAGTTTCTAGCCGGGAGGGGGTAGCCTTCTTGTGAAGGGGCTGGGAGAACTTCTTCCTCATTAATAGGCTCCACAAGGCCTCTGTTGTCTCGTTAAGGTTCGGAAAACTCATTCAGTAGCTTTGCAACACCCTCATGAGGCGGCCTCTGTCGTACCGCATACCAGCAATCAAGCCCCAAATCCTTTCCCCTCTCTGGATGTCACTGTCTATTCTTCTGGAGCTTCGATCCAGTCATACTGGCAGCTGACCACCACAGCGTCAGATTCCACTGAGCTCTCTGCTGTGTGTCCTTTCGTTCTTGCTCTTCTAGCCTACATCTTGACACCTGGATCTAAGCCATCGTCACCTGGAGCTGGGCCTCTTCTGTCCTCAGTGAAGCTAGCAGAGCTATTGCACCTGTACAGGTTGAGGTGTAGTGAGTGGCAGGAGTAGGAAGCCACTGGCTTCTTTGTGTGGTTTCATTATTCATCCAACAATAACTACTTGACAGCAACTGTTTAATAGGTGCTGTTCTTGGGGTCACAAAGATGGACTCAAAATACACCTGCCTTCAGAGATCTCCTACAGATGGAGTAGGCTGACAGGAACAACTAGGGTCGAGGAGTGATATCTTAGTCCATTATTCTGTTGCTATAGCAGAATATCACAGATTATTTTATCATAAAAAAAAATACATCTACCTGGACACTGGGAAGCTAAAGACGTGGTGATAACATCTTTGTTTTCATTCTTTGTTGCCTCGTGGTAGAAAAGCAGAAAAAAGGGAGGACGAGTGAACATGTATAGAAGAGGAAAAGCACAATGGACGCACCAGTGGGCTTACTTGATAGCGACCTACTGTCACGATAATGACATTAATCCATTCACAACAGGTCTGCTAACCCCCATTAGGCCAACTTCCTAAGATTGCTAAAGTGGAAACCATGCTTTGGGGACATTTCTTGGGGGACCCAGCCATACCATCACAAGTAATGAAGATAGGCCCCAGAGTGCCAAAGGCAGCTGACACCCGATGACTGGTGGAAGAGCCATCCCTGTCTACCTCTAGGCCATAACCAGTGAGATTTCTGAAGTCCTTAATCCGTCCATACTATCATCAACACTAGTGATGAACCAGCTTCTATTTTCAAGTTATAATCAAAACATTCAAACTTTGATGTATTCCAAGCATGAACAAAATAGGGTAGTAGGGTAGAAAGGTTCCTCAAGTATTGGATTTTTGTGGCAGTTAAGTGAAGACTCTAGAGCTGAGCTGCCTGGATTCCAGGCCCAACATAACTTCCAGCCAAAGCATGATGGTGGGGAGGGTGTATCACCACTCTGCATTCTGGCCCTCCTGTGTAGGACAGTGACACCCATCTTGGGAGGTTGCTGGAGGATTAAAAGCATTCGTGATCATAAGGCCTTCAAAGTAGTGCTTGGCACATGAGGACCGTAAGTGTCTGTCTTTACACTTGGCAGTGTGGGTGATAGCGTAGTTCAGTGGTGACACTGGTCATGAGTCCAATCGGCCCTGTGTCACCGAACAGCATCAACTTGGGTAGGTTGGTTAGTTAATGTTGGTATAACCTTTCCATGTGTCAATTCCCTTGTCTACAAGGATCTCGTTTACGTTGGAGCAATCTCATAGGGCTGCCTTGAAGAGTTACAATCCTCCCACAACAGTTCTGGCATCCAGTCAAGTCCAAGCAGCTATAAGCTAATTATGAAATGAATTCTATCTCCTCGTTCAGTCTCAACAGCTAAGAATGTCTTGTCATTTGAGTAAAATGTTACAATGAACGAACCCTGTGTCTGCTATTCCCAGCCCCCCTTCTGCTCAGCAGAGCCATCCACCCTGCGTAAGTGAATGTTCCTCCTGACCATGCTTTATTTCTGTGGTGCTTTATTTTTCTGAATTAAATACATATTTCATACTAATCTTTGTAGATGTTCTTCCATAAATAACGCATAGGTCTCTTTTATGTTTTCAACTTTTTATAGCTGGTGTCACTCTGTGTATTTTCATCTGCAGCTTGTCTTCTGTCCCTGCTAATTCTGTTTATGGGTTTTATACATGTTCTAGTTCACTCCTTCTCAGTGCTGGGCTGTACTGTGTGGTGTGAACGATCCAGAGTGGATTAATCCATCCTCACAGACAGCTAGGTTGTTTCCTGGTTCTGTTCTGTATCTTTGATTGCATAGCCTCTTGGAAGGGCTCTGATCCCGGGGCTCCCGTGGTTTTCTGACTATTTCTGCCCACTTTACTCTTTCTACAGCTATTTGCGTGTGTCTTTGGTTCTAATATGTTGAAGATTGTAGCATATAACTTATATGCACTCTCTTACCTAATTCTTCAGCAATTTTGAAAAGTAAATGTCAAAGTAGCATAATGAAGACCAGAAATTCTGGTATCAAACACCTAGATTCAATTTTGAGCTTCCCCATATTTAACATCTCAGCCCTTAACTTTCCAGTTATACCTTTTTAGGGATTATGGGGAAAATTAAGCGAATTATTACATGTAAAACACCTATACCAGTGCCTGACACATATGAGTACTCTGTGGGATTTATAATTAGATGGTTTAAATTATTTTTTTTAAATTTTTTTTTGAGACAGGGTCTCGCTTTGCAGTTCAGGCTGGCCCTGAACTCACTATGTAGCCCAGGCAAGCCTCGAACTCAGCAATCCTCCTGTCTCTGCCTCCCGAGTTTTGGGATTACAGACGTGAGCCACCACGCCCGGCTAAATTATTTTTTCACAGAAGGAAAATAGAGGCTCAGAGAAGCAAAGCCACATGGCTAAACCAGCCCCGTTATGGGATGACGTGGGAGCACGGTGTACCTCACGTGGCAAGCTTCCCGAGCTGCGCACTTGCCACCGTGACACTTCAGCCTCATATGGGGCTTAGCAGCCGTGAAGCTCTCCTCTGTGTGACTGGCTCAGCCTCGGAGACCTGGAGCCAATAGGGAAATGTCACCGTACAATAACTCGCCTTCTGGTGCGCCTCCATGCGGAACAGGAACTTCTCGTACAACTGAGATTCTCCAGTCTGGTTTCTGCCCTTCCAGCGCGGCAGCCAGAGTGACCTGAGCAAAGGGGAAGCAGCGCCTGTCACTCTTGCACTAGTTTTCCATCCCACAGTGAAACTATAATAAAAACAGACATGTGGCTCGTACTGGCCTTACCTCTCCTCTTGCTTTGGTCTCTGGGCCTCTTCGTGCCCTTGAACTCGGCGCCTGATCTCGCCTCAGGGCCTTGTGCACCTGCTGTTCCTCCCACCTGGAACCCCCCCTGATCTGCACATGCTGCTCTTTCATTTCCCTCTGCTCCCTGCTCCGGGGTCACAATCTCGAGGGTGGAGGAGGCCTCTCAGCTTTATATCCAGCCGACCAGAGTCAGTGCTGCTCCTGCTTTTAAGCCTTTCAGGTACTGGACTTTTGAGAAGTCCTGGAGAGGAGCGAAGAATCTGGTATGGTCAGATTTGGGAGAAGCAGGTGACAGAAAACAACTTAGGGTCGTAGCCGTTTATCATCTGGTGGAGCAACTTCCAATACTTTAGTCAGTGAGGCCGCATTGGTGCATGTCCCGAAGGACTCGCGCTATGCCAGGTAGGTAGGCACTCAACAAAGATTTGTTTAAGCAAGTCATTGAAAAATGCAAAATGCACAGCCCAAGCAAAGCGTCAGGCAGGCCGGGATGAGGGCGTCCAAACCGGTAGCGTGAGGCCTGGGAGAGAGGCGGGCGGATGTCCCTGGGTTGGGGGATGGAGTGAGAAAGCCAGGCAGTGGCCTTGAAGAGCCAGCTTCGTGCGTTATCAGACCCTGGAAGCGGTAGGAGGATGTAGGATTCTCCAGTAGTAAGAGCGGACCCCAGGAGACTGGCCAGGCCGAATGCGCCAGGCGGAGATAGACATGGTGTGAGGGCACGTGTGCACCCGACCACAGTTTGTTTCCTTGTGCACCATCTGTTACTCTGTTGCTGCTTGGTTGGACACAGAGATCCTGAGAGCAGAATTCCCAGAGTCTGGTAGCCTGAAGACTTTTCCTGCGGGTCACAAATCTGGCTCTCTAGGGCCGGAGATTTAGCTCAGTGGTTCTGCTGCCTGCCTAGCAAGCGCAAGGTCCCTGGTTCAATCCCTGATAACCACATACAATGATATGATATTGGGCATAGTGACTCACGCCCACCAGCAATCAGTACCACACCCCGCAATGCCAGGCGTGGTGGCTCACGCCTGTAATCCCAGCACTGGGGAGGCAGAGGCAGGAGGATTGCTGAGTTCAAAGCTTGCCTGGGCTACACAGTGAGCTCAGGGCCAGCCTGAACTACAAAGCGAGACCCTGTCTCAAAAAAAAAGAAAAAAAACTGGCTCTCTGGTGAGGCAAGGTAGAGATCAAAAACACCTAATGTGGGGCTGAGTGGAGTTCTGGGACCGAAAAGATCTTGTGTTCTGCCTGGGACTAGAAAGTCCACACAGGGAAAGCCCATCCCTGAACCATCTCAGCAGACCCAGGGTCAGGACAGTGCCTTGGCGATACCATGGCTCCATGCCTGCTGCTTTGTGAGCAAGTCATTGATTCCATAGACCACAAGGGGCGCCTCCCAGTCCTTCCTAGCGGTCGGCCTCCGCAGGTGTGCCAGGACACAGCCGCAAGGAGCAGTCTCACCTGCAGCCGCTAGCCTGGCTTCAAACGCAACAAGCTCAGAGACACGCGCACCTTGGACCGAGCCTAGTCCCCGGCCCAGGTTCTCCAAACGAGCTCGCAGCACCACGACTCAGACCGATCAGTGAAGGGTGCCGGAGACAGGCCACCCGCCTGGGCTTCCTGGGCGGACCTTAAGAGTGCGGCACCCTCTCCGCACCTCCATCTGCTCGTAGCATTGTAGGCCCTGAATGCACTCGTGCACGTGGAATTACACGTGCTGGCCACTACTTCCACCTACTTAGGTACGCGAACCAGAAAAGTGACCATTTCCTCCCGCTCCAAACCCATCCCTGCTAAGTGGCCACGGAATCCCTTCGGCTCTCTGTCCTCGTTAAAGCTTCGGCTCTTGTCTGTTCTGTATCCACAGCGCGGCTCCACCAGGCTTACCCGCGACGGCGATCCGCTCCTGTCACCGGGGCCCGAGGTCCTGCGGGGTCTCTGTCCTCTGCTCGCGGCACGCTCGGACTCCTCGCCGCCCTCTGCTTGCCGGACACCACGCGCCGGCAGTCGGCCCGCGCAAGGCGGCCGCTGCCGTTTTGACAGTCGTCGTGTATCACAGAAAACCTATCCCGCTGCCGGCTCTTAAGAGAAACTGAAAATGCAGGTGCGACCATCTCGGCGAGCAAGTTACCCAAGCAGCCGTTCGCCGCGCTAAGAAGTGTCCGGAAGCTCGTGGCCACCGCCTGGAGCGGCTCTTATCGTTACAGAGGCCAAAGGCAACTTGTGTTAACCTTTTGATATCTCAGTAAATTTAGTATTAGAATACTTATACACGGTTTGCTTTTCCTGCGTGTGTGTACATTTTGGGAGGAACTCTCTATAGATCCTTAAATATATCTGGTGGAATATATCCAGACACCGCCACATGTCTCCTGTGGCAAAATCACTACGATGGAGAATTTTGTGCTGTAAAATGCTGGCTTTCCTCTTAAAGTCGAGCGGGTCCTGAGCCCACCCGGGTAGTGCTTCTTTCTCTCACTAACTCGCTTTTGGACTCGGAATCTCTACTCCATCATGACTTTGTCAAAGGAAGCATCTCTCTAGCACTCGTGCTTCCCTGACCACCTTCTTCTAAACTCTCTTAAGATTGGATGCTTCTCCTGTATAATATTATTACATGGTAATAAAAAGTATCGGTAGTTATCCATTTGCTTTTATTTGGATGATTATTTGATTAGCACCTACCTCTCCAAAAAAAAGACTCTGAGCCCGGTCTGTTGTCAACATCTTGTGTCCCGGGACAGAACACATCGAGCCTAGTACCTGATACACGGTGGACGGAACTGATACCTGTATGGAGACAGCTGCTGCCCTTAGATTATTGACTTCTAGAGGAGGAACTCGGGAAACAAGTGAATCCACGCAGAGCTCTGTGAGTTGATACTGCATCGGGAGCACACAGGACCCACCCGACACGAGGAGGTCAGAGAGACCGGAAGAGAGGCTTTGGTGCTCGTCCAGGAATCCGAACGACATGCGAGAATCGAATGGTGGGTAAAAAAGAAACTGGAAACGTAGGCAGCCCCAGGCAGCAGATCTGTGCGGGCGGCGATCTTCCTAGAGAGGCCTCGTGGCCCTCGCATCCCTTCTTCTCCACCTCCGCTGCTTCCTCCTTTCCACCCTGTCTGTCCAGGCTAAGGCTTTGCTGAGCTGATGGGTCCTGGAAGGAAGATGGGGCAGAGGCGGGGAGGGAACCGCTGTTGGCTCACGGGCGGGACAGTCGACCATCCTGGCCACGCGGAAAAGACCTGAGCCGTCCTGGGAAACTTGGTCATTCCGTGCGAGCCGGGAGCGTTGGTGCCGCCGCTCAGTGGGTCCGTCTGTGGCCGCCCGAGTCTCCTGTGAAGCACAGCAGGCCACCCGATTGCCGGGGCACCATGCTCCGTCTAGCCAGGAGCACCTCGGTTTGAGTCCCGGCTCAGTCCACCACCAGCCTTATACTTTCTAGCAAATCGAGTCTCCAGCCGGTCAGCCTTGACCATACCTTCTATTAGAAAATTCTTGGGCCGGAGGGTTAGCTCAGTGGTTCCGGAGCCTGCCTTGCAAGCGCAAGGTCCTGAGTTCAATCCCCGGTAACCATATACAATGCTGGGCATGAGACACGCCCACCAACAATCAACACCGCATACCACAGTGCCGGACGTGGTGGCTCACGCCTGTAAGCCCAGCACTCGGGAGGCAGGGACAGGAGGATTGCTGAGTTCACGGCGGCTTGCCTGGGCACCATAGTGAGCTCAGGGCCAGCTTGAACTACAACGTGAGACCCTGTCTCAAAAAGCAAAAAAAAAAAAAAAAAAAAGAAAGAAAGAAAATTCTCCATGTCTCGGTATTAGGGCCTTCACTGGAGACGCTTGCCCTCCTGGGGTAGCTAATTCGCAGGGATGAGGAGCGGCTCTCCTCAGAGCACGCCTCTGGTGTGCCACGCCACCCGTCCGCAGCCCACCACCACTCCAGTCACCTGCCCTCTGAAACCCTCCCACACCGCAGCGATGTCACGCCCTGCCTGAAACCACCGCAGGACCAGGTGCTGGGCGAGAGACCACCTCGGTAGCCCAAAGCCTGCTTCCGTCCTTCCAGTCACCCAACCTAAACTTAGCCAGGGTGCCTCAGCCTTTCCATCCCCGCAGGATCCCACGCGGACGCTGGGTGGCGCTCTGCTGTCCCCAGACAGGGCCCTGCGGGGGAGCCGCGCCTCTTGTTTCTGGGGTTCTGTGACTATAAATGCTTCGTCCTGACAGTTGCTTCCGTGTCTTGGCCCACGTGACTAGAGCAAATCCAGGGACCTTTTGACACACTCCCTTTCCTTATCAGGCCTTGTCTCACTCGGTCACTGGAGGAGCCTAAAGAAATAATGTCTACGAGGACACACTAATAAGTGAAATAAATAGATCCCAGATATGTCAATACCGTATCTTTCCTCTGGTATGAGAACCTGTAGATGTAAATGAGTTCTAGAATGTATGATAGATTTTGTAAAATAGAATGTATGATAGATTTTGTAAAATATTCAAAGGGAATGTGGTGGGCGAATGTAATGAGGGGAAAGAATAAATACGATTTGGAAATTAAAAGAAATAGCATGTATATAAGGGGTGGGGGGGTTGAGGGTAGGTAGGGATATGGGTAAAAATGAGAATGAACTTGTGTCTTATACTGGTACAAATTCCCCAATGTTGGGAGTGTGTGATTGTGAACCGTATATAAAATGTACCAAGAAAGAATTCAATTTAGAAAAAAGAAATAATGTCTATAAAAATGCTTCATTAGCTGTGAAATGTAAGATATTTTTATCATCATCGTTTCTCTGGACCCTTTGTGTGTGGAAATGCTGGAAATCCCCGAGGGCCCTCGTGGGACGCAGGCAGGCCCTTCCGGGAGGCTGCTCCGGGTCGCTGGCCTGGCCGCCCCGCTCTGAGTGAGCTGCCCGCCAGGCCGCGGCTGCCAGGGCTTGTTTGGACGGCAGCCTCCTGGACTCCCGGCCTGGTCATCTTCTCCCCAGCTCGTACCTCCTTTTCCTTTCACTGGGGAACAAACACATGTGGAGTTTAGAGGAATGAAACCACTCTATAAAGTGCGCGTCGGAGGGAGACGGCTTCCAGGGCCTCTGGAGTGTGCACACTCCCCGCCCAGGGCTTCCAGTGTGTTCCTCCAAGAAAAACACATGTGAGCCGTTAAGGCCGGTGGCAGGCACCCTGGGCGGGGCCACCTCGTAAAAGCGGGAGCCTGCATCTTCTCTTCTAAATCTCTTCCTGGAAACTGTCCTTTTCTTTTCCAGCCCATAGCTGTTTACTCTGGTTTACCTCCCAGCGGGGTGGCTCACATCCGCACGGCAGGCACAAAGCCTGTGTGCGACCTGTGGCCCCTCTCAGTGACTCCGGAGTGAGGTACACGCCTGCGCAGGGCAGGGATGTGGTTCTGTGGCTTCGGGAGTGATGAGCGGGTGTGACAGTAGCTGGTGAGGCCTGTGGGACCGAGTTGCCAGATGAAATAAGGGTGCCCAACTACTGCACGGGGCATACTTAAGTGAACAAAGCATTTGTTGTGTTTCTGAAATTCAAATTTAACTGGACATCCTACATTTTTATTTGCTAAATTTGGTAACCCTCACTGGAGAGCCTCGTTCTGAATCTATTTTTTTCACTTCCTGAGCGGGTAGGCCCAGGCCCTTCGTTTCCTGTGGAGATTTCTGAGGCCAGCCTCGTATTCCTGTCTGGGGCTACATGAGCCAGTAGACTTCCAAGCATTATTAGATAGACTCCAGCGGTAACTCGCTCGGAGGTCTATAGCTAACATGGCCTGTTCTTAACAAGCAGACAAAAATGGTGAATGCGGGAATGGAAAGCAGTCAAAATGGCGGCTCTTGCAAGGCCTTGTGGAAAACACTTGTAAATCACACAGAAAGTGTGGTTGATGGTACGTGGGTCAAGGGAGTGGCTCTTCCAGGGAGATCCATGCCAAAGGGCCTTTGGCTGAGTGGTGGCCAGCTGCCATGGTGCTTGGGTTGGCGGTGGTACTGACAATGTTTCTCTTGGGATTGGGGTCTTGGCTGCCACCATAGGCTGCTGCGTGTACCAACCCCCAGCTGCCTGCTTCTGGAGGCAGGACTGAGGCCAGGGGCTCACGCACACCAGGCAAGCTCTCTACCGCTGAGCTAAGGCCCCAGCTTTTTTTTTGTTTTGTTTTTTGCTAAGTTACACAGGCTGCTCTCCAACTTGCAGTCGTCCTACCTCAGCTTCACAAAGAGTTGGGGCACCTGGCCACGGACCTATACTCATGCCTGGGAATCTGCAAAGGCTCAGGGAGAAAACACGTGGAGGTTGCCACTTCCTTTCCTGGAATTGTGAAAACAGTGAAGGTTTATGTGGCGAAGGCCAGAGGGCAGAAAGGGATTGGAAGAGCCCGTGAGGAAACACTCCATCAGGCAGGAACGGGGACGAACAGAGATGATGGAAGACAGCGCTGCTCCTGGACTGGGAGTGGCTGACACAGATGACTTTTGGACCATGACCCACCTGGGGACCTTGGGAGCAGAAGGAAGAAGTCTGTGTGTGAACAGAGAGCTATGCATTAGGGGCCAGCAGCGCTGCTGGGCCTCCTCCCTGCCCGTGTCTTCCCTCCGTCTCTGAGGAGATCGGGACCGGCAGCTCAAACTGGCACAAGCCAGCTGCGCAGGGACAGCACACTGGGCTCTGGTGTGGTCTGGAGCGGTGACTCGGTGAGACTGTGTCTCTGGAACCGGCCAGACAAGGCACACTGCCGGCCATACCTGTGGGTCAGCAGCAGTTGAGCTGGACACCGTGCAGAGCTCAGGCCCTGGGGTCAACGATCCCTTAGGTCTCTGCTCCTTCTCGGCCACAAGAGGCAGAGAGAACCTCTTTCCAGTCACAGGGGAGCCTGGGGGAGGAGGACAGGGGTGGACGGTTAAGGAGCACAGGTGGTATGTGGGAGTGTCTGTGTGAGTGTGTGTGCATGTGCAATTTTTAGGAAAATCTGAGGACAACTTGCGCAAATGACTGAACTTAGCCAGTTTTGGGAGATGAAGGCTCAGAATTATGACTTAGTAAATCATTGATGAGGTGGAGACTTTGGGAGATGTGTAGAAGGAACTGTATCTGGACCCAAGTTGACATTAGATTGGATTTCTTTTAATCAAGATTTTTGTGGGTTTCTTTTTTTGAGGCAGGGTCTCGTTATATCTTTCACGCTGGCCTTGAACCCAAGATTGTAGCCCAGGCTGGCCACAAACTCACAGCAACCTTCCTGCCTCAGCCTCCTGAGTGCTGGGCTTAGAGGCATGTGCCGCCACACCTGGCTCAGTTAAACTTCTCTTAACTCCATGCTAAACTTTTTCCAGATGGAAGATCTTGTTTGGTTTGGTAGGAAAGGGGAATGGTGTCAGGAGCAATGTTTTCCAAGCCACTCCTTCCTCTGACCAGGTGTGACTCAAACAGTTCGAGAGGTTGCCATGTCCGGGCTGCATTTCAGCCCTCTGCTTCTTGAGATGTGGGCTTCCGCACAACCTTACATTTCTACACAGTTTAGAACCGAGGTGCCACTGTCCTCTCATAGCATTTTTATTGCAGTGGAGTTTGGAAACACCCCGGATGTACTGGGAACTTTAATATGTGTCACTGGATCCTTATCATGGCTCTTGTGGTCAAGGTGGCAGCTGGCCAGGTGACCCGGAGTGGAGGGGCTGAGTCTGCCATCCTGCCCAGCTGCTGTCCATAGACACGGACAGATGCTGAGTGGAACAGGGCGAGTGAGGCCCAGAGCGAGAAAGGGAAGATCTGTAAAGAAACCCAGGCAAGATGAGGAGAGCAGGCGCTAAGCCTCACGCATGATTAGCTCTGAGTTGTGTGTTTTTTTTTTCTAATCAACAGGCAGAGGGCGATCAAAACCATTTTCAAAATTCCCAGTGTGTGGGGGCACCAAGTTCAAGAATCTGGAGTGAAATGAGACTCTTTGTGGAGCTAAGATGGAAGCACATTGTCTCCAGTCTTTGAAGAGCACTTGCTCAGGGTCTCAGGGCAGCTGAGCCAGATTTTCATTCCCGGCCATGCGGCTCCGGAGCCCACGTTCCCGGCACGGCCCCCCCAGCCGTGCTGCCCCGCGACGGGGCAGGTGCTCTGATAAGCACGTGAGTGAGCAGCAACGGGCGAGCTGGGCACAGAGTCCAGGCCTTCCCGGAGCCATGGGAACGGGGCCTGGTGCTGGGGTGGTTTCTGAATGGCGTGTTCCTTCCTCGGGGATCAGCCAAACATGAAACCTCAAAACGAACCACATGCACAAATGCCAAATCAAAGCAAATAAACTCCCTGGGAAAAGCTGCTAATTAGATGTCACTCTTGGATGTAAAACCTGAGATTTTGCTTGGAATCAACCCATTCCGGACAGATTTGCTTACTCCTATGAGTTCATAGATTCTCTCTCTCTCTCTGTCTCTCTTTTTCTCTCTCTCTCTCTCTGTCTTTCTGTCTCTGTCTCTATCTCTGTCCCTGTCCCTGTCCCTGTCCCTCTCTCTCTCTCCCTCTCATATTTAGATGAACACAAGGGTTGAAATCAGAATTTGGCCTGCTCTTACTGGTATAGAGAAGGAATATTATCATAAGTATAAAAATAATTATAAAATCCTTATAGCAATTGGGAAGAAATTGGAAATATTAAAATTATCAGTCAAATCCCCTTCAGCTTACACTTCACCCTATAAAAAGTCCTTCCTCAGGGTGGCCAAGCAGAACAAACTGAAGGCCAGTGGGAAGGACAAGATGGCCACAAACTCGAGAAGTCCCCAGAGCTCCATAATCGGGCCCGGAGTCTCAGCAGCCTGACGTCCGCCAGTGCCCTTTCAACAGAATCCCAAGGCTGATCTTCACTGAGAGTTGGCTCAGCTGTGGAAGCATTTTTGGTCCTTTCACACCAATCCCGTCCTGAGGGACCCATGAGAAATCAGGGAGTAGGTCAGCAAGTGTGATTTTCCCTGCTATGTACTGAATAGCACACGCTCAAAGAGGTGGAGGAATTTTCCAGAGTTTTGAATGAGAAAAGTGGACCCAGCAGTCAAGCTCGAGTCTCCTGAGCTCTAACACTCTGGCTTCCGAGGGAGACCATGTGCCCACTGGCCTGCACTCCACCTGCCTGAGTGCTGGCAAAACGGGTGGCTCGGACCGGGGGAGTCCAGCTCCTCTCCCTGTGAACCACTGTCCCCGCTGGTGAGGACAAGGGCCTAGGGCCATGCCACGTCTGGCCTCTGCCACTGGCTCTATGGTGGACTCTTCTCTCGAAGTGCCACGTGCCAGGCTCCTCAGGCCTTGCCTTTCCGCTCTCTCCTCCTCTGTGCCGCGGTCCAGACACAGGTACGAGGCCGGCTCTCACCCTCACGGAGAGGGGATAAGGCCGCACGGGGATGTTCAAAGAGGTTCTGCCACGCAGGCAAAAGCTTCTGGGAGCTTTGCTAACTTTCCTGGAGTCACTCTGAGGGTCTAAAAGGCAGAAAACACAGAAGTAGCACCTAAGGCTCATCCTTCTTGGCTAGTTTTTAATGATCCTTTCCCTTTCGTTCACTTGTTCAGTCACTAACGCACTCGTTTGGTGTTTCTGTTGCCCGTCTGCTATGTGCCGGGCAGTCCCTGTTCTCAGGAGGCAGCAGTGGACAGAGTGGACAAAAGCCAGTGGCCTCGAGGAGCTTACATGGTGGGGCAGAGCGGGCCACAAAATCCTAAGTAAATGAATAAGCCAAACATGCTCGTGATCCTAGCAACTCGGGAGTAGGGGAGCGGAAGTTTGGAGCCAGCCTCAGAAACTTACTGAGACCCTGATCTGAAGACAAACAAAACCACAGACAGGTAAAATAAACAATCATAGCACGTCATACATGAGGTGATGTGAGCTGATCCCGGAGACCTCTCAGAAGACGTGTCGTTTAGACAGAACTCTGCAGGAAAAGACAAGGCAGCAATGCAGCGAGCCTGCACAGGCTGGCCAGACAGAACCGCGATGACCTGGTCTGGGGTGAGGCTCTCAGGGGTGTGAGAGGGACAGGGGGGCTGGAGTGGAGGAAGATGGCGCTGGGGGCGAAGGTAGAAGCCAAGTCACGCAAAGCTCAGAGGCTGTGGTGAGGGTCCCACGAGGATATCCCTGGAAAGAGGGCGCCAGCGGTGCGAACAGTGAGCAGAAGACTACACTGGAGGGTCTGTGTAGCGACGGGCAATGGGGATGGGAAAGACGAAACGTATATCCTCCAACATCAAAATAGTAAAAACCGGCAGCTACCTTGGCTCGCAGGGAGGAATGGATCCGACAAAACCACACTTGGAGATTTTCACATAACTGTGTCAGAAAACTACAGAATAAACACATGCAAGTTATACAGCATGCCTGTAATCCCAGCTACTCAGAAGGCTGAAGCAAGAGGATCACAGGTTCAAGTCTGGCTTGGACAGTTGAGAGAGACTCTGTCTCAAACGAAAAGAGAAGGGGGTGGAGATACAGCTCATTTCAAAGGCCCTGGGTTCAATCTTATTGCAAACGAAAAAACAACAAAATATACAAAGATAGAGAAGATCTAAATTACACATATATATTTTCTTTTTAAGTACACATGGACCATTTACAACCTTTCCATGTTGTAAGTCCTTAAGTTCAGTAAGTCAAAGGAATCAAAAGTTTTCAGGATATATTCTCTGATATTTAAAGAAAATTAGGAATAAGTAACAAGAGGATATCATTTTTGATTTGGTATCAATTTCTCTGATAAAGAATTGGTTCTCTCTTTTCTTGCAGTTCATACAGTTTCCTTAAGCTGCTATTTTTATGTTTTGTTACTACACGTCTGCAGTCCACATGTTTACACTCCT
>PVIC010008496.1:15672-30043 GCA_004025085.1 Thryonomys swinderianus
AGGAACATCTCTCTTCCTGCTGAGGACTCTCTGGTCAGTTCCTTGTCCGGGAGTTTGTACACAGTGAATGTCGTGGGCGAGTTTCTCACGTCTTACTCTGTCAGGTGCACTTGTGTTCCCTTGAAAGTTCCCGATGCTTGTGGGCATGCCACAGTGTCTGCACATTAGAAGCCTGCGTCCTTATTCCGGGCCCTGTAACCCGGCTTTGTCCTTGTCTTCCCAGAAGCCCTCAGCAGGGTGCTCATCCTCTCTGAGCCCCTGGTCACCCCGCTGCTTCAGCTCTGGATGGTGCCCTAAGTCTGGGCGTATCCGAGTGGGAGGCTGGCGTGCTGCCGCGGCTCTGGCACTGATTGGTGGGCCCTCGAGCCCACATTTACCACACTTGTGCGGCCGGAGCGCTCAGATGGCTTGGCAGAGTGCCTGAAAGGGGTACTCTATGCTTGCGGGTCTCTGCCTAAGGCTGAGATGCACCCCAGAGTGTCCCCCAACTCACCAACCTGGGGTCGGGTGCCACAGGATTCTGCTTACAACTGGGCCTCCCTGTGGAGGGGGCAACCTTGGCTTGCTAAGCAACAGTTTGTATCTACTTCCTTCTTCCCCCGGACAGGAAGGCAATGGCTGTCTCTGTGCTATGCTGCCCGGGCTTGTGGGAGGGAAGGACTGGGCAAACTACAATACCATGTCAAACTCCCAGGGCCAGATGCCTCTTCCAGAGACTCTCTCCTTTTCCTGGGAGGCTGATCTCTCTGACAGCAGTTCCTGGATTCCTTTGCCCATTGGCTTCCCTTTGGGCTCAGCCAGTTGGAGGCATCTGCAGAAGAGGACAGGATGCTAACACCACCGTTTCTTCTCTGCCTGGCTGAGTTCCGGCAGTGCTGTACTCCTCCAGCGCAGGCCTTCTCTCCATGCGCAGGCATTCATGAGCTCAGATAATACGTTTCTCTCCTTTTGTCATGTCAGGCCTGAGGGTTGTCCCAGCCCTTCCTCCTCCCACTGGTCCCTAGATGTTTCGCATGACCTTGCCCTGGTGTCTGTAAATAGTGCCTTCATTATTCTAACCACTCTCCTTCAAAAGTCCCATTCACTCTCGCCAGGCCTTGGAAACAAAGGCCAAGACCAGAAAGTAACTAGGTAACATAAGCGGAAGCAGGGAGAGAGCATGCGCAGAAGAAAACAGGCCAAAGGTAAGGACCCGCTGGTAACTCTGCTGTGTGTGACCTGAGGAAGAAGAGTCCGCACTTCCCCATGGCCTGGATGTCTTCTTAGACCGCACTGGGGAAAGGGCTCTGTTCTGTGAGGGCAGAGAGGCCCAGAGTGATGCTGAGAGATAAGGAAGCTGCAGAAACCCAGCCTCCGCGGCCCACCTACCCAGGAGCCTAGGGCGCAGGTAAAGTAGGCTCTGCCATTGGGCCCAAAGTGTCTTTAGAGGCCGCTGACCAATGGCAAGGTTGCTCAGATTTCCCCTAAGGAAAATGGACTTTATGGTCTTGCTAAGAAGAGAGGCACAGAGAAGAAGACATCACCAATAGATAGCTCTAGCCCCGCTCTGGGTCACTAGTCTCCAGTGACAGGCCTCTCTGTAATTCGTGAGGAACATCCCTTTCTCTTCATTCTGCTACTGTTTTGGGCTGTGAGCTGGATGCAAATGAAGAAGCTGAGTGCAGGGCGTCCGCTCCGTTGTGTGATGTACGAGCCCTCTCCTCTCTGCTGCTGTCTCTTCCCTTGTGTGTCAGGGGAGGGCCTTGAAGTCCACTGTGATCATTCTCATCCTGTTTGTCCTGGTTCTCTTTCCAGTTTCCTTTAAATAAGCTCCTTGGCTCCAAACATTTGAAGAAGTCTTCCAAAAGAAAAGAAAGAATTTCATCAAATTTTAATGTCTCCAGATTATTTCAGGAAGTCTTCCAATAGGAAAGAAAGATACAAAATAAACAAAAAGAAAAGGTTTTGGGGGAAAAATTTGAAGAAAAGAACAAATGTTTAAGATGTTCTAATTAAGGAATAAATATGATTCTGAAAGAAAATAAAAGAGCACGTATATAGGGGGTGGGGAGGTGTGGGTGGGTGGGGATATGGGTAAAAATGAGAATTGACTTGTGTCATATATTGGTACAAATTCCCCAATGTTGTGTGTGATTGTGAGATGTATATAAATTGTATCAATAAAGCATTCAATTGAAAAGAAAAGATGTTCTAATTATTGCTTTCCTAATAACTTGAGAATCACTTATGGCCAGTCCAAAAGGTCAAAAATCAAATATACAAGGGATGATTATGGAATGCAAAAGAAGTCAAGGACAAGTTATAAAGCACAGCAAACCACTCTAGTCTTCTGGGACTACTATAACAAAAAGCCCCAGACACAGTCACTTAAAGAACCGAAATTTATCTCTTATATTCTTGAAGGCTGTTAAGTCCCAGACCAAAGTGTCTTTGGGTTGGTCTCTCCTGACTGTGGTCTCCTCGGCCTGCAGGTGGCTGTCTTCACGCGGACTTTCTGCCGTGAATCACATTCCTGATGCCTCTTCCTCTTCCGATAAGGACACCAGTCCCATTGGATGGCGTGCTCACTCTTATAGCAATCACCTTATTGAAGGTTTTATATCCAGCCAGGGTGCTGCTGGAGTTTAGGCTTCAACACAGAAATATGTGGGAATACAATTCCGCCCATCAGACTGGGTAATTTAAAAATACAACTCTAGTGAATGGCAATAAAATAGTCATGAATGTTTATTTAAGAAATTTAATTGAGGAACTTAAAATACTGACTTCACTCTTTTGGAAGATCTAGACAGGTGAAGCGGGGGAGAGACACTCACCTAGGAATGCGGGACGTCATTGGGTATTGTTCTGAACGGCTAAGTTACAAACAGTGAGAGAAGCGGATTATACATCCAGAAAAAAAAAAATCAGCTAAAAGGGTTCATCGTGATTAACCCCAGAAAGAGTCCATAGAAGTGGGAGCCATGTTGTTTTTCATCAGGAGCCTCTCTCTCCTTACAGCTCCAGCCATTCCCAAGTATTTGAATAAAACATAGCAAAAAGTCACTCTGACCAATGCGTAGAAAAGTATCCCCTCATCCTCTGCTTGATTCTTTTCTCCTCAGTAAAGCTTTTTTTTTTTTTTAATATTTCTGTATATGGAAGCCACTTTTGGAACTACGATGGTAAGCTCAGCTCTCATTCATCATTTTCAGCTTTCTCTCCACTGTGATATGAATGTCTCTCCACCCCAAAGTGGGTATTAAAAATTTAATCTCCAGGGCCGGAGGGTTAGCTCAGTGGTTCCGGCACCTGCCTTGCAAGCACAAGGTCCTGAGTTCGATCCCCGGTAACCACATACAATGCTGGGCATGGAGACTCAAGCCCACCAACAATCAACACCACATACCACAGTGCCGGGCGTGGTGGCTCACGCCTGTCATCCCAGCACTGGGGAGGCAGAGACAGGAGGATTGCTGAGTTCGAGGCTTGCCTGGTCTACATAGTGAGCTCAGGGCCAGCCTGAACTACAAAGTGAGACCCTGTCTCAAAAAAAAAAAAAATTAATCTCCAAGGCAACTCTGTTGGGAGGTATGTAGGTTCTGCCTCATGAGTGAACTAATGCCAATTACAAAAGACTGGAAGTTGTTGACTCTCACATACCTTCTCCCACCTTCTTACCCACTGCTATGAGATGAAACAGTAAGAAAGCTGCTGCCCCAAACTGGCACCATGGTATTGGATTTTCCAACCTCCAGAACTGAAGAAAGAAACCTCTATTCTTTGTAAATTATCCGGTCTCTGGCATTCTGGGATAGCAGCATAAGGCAGACCAAGACACTCTTTAATCCTTACTGATTTTATTTTGTGCGTATTTATTTCCACAAGAACTTGTAGGTTTCTATGAAGACTTACCTATAGCTTACCTCCAATGATCGCAACATGAGCCTGGCACATAAAATTATTCAGGTAATATTTTTCTTTTAAAATACCTATTATATTATCTTTCTGGGGAGTAGTGCTGCTCGGCATCTCATCATCCATTGTGTTCCAGCCCTGAGAACCTGCACAGAGCCTTATTTGGATCATTTTTTGAAGTAAAACCCATTAATCCTTTTGGTGCACTTAAAAATGTGGTATCAATGAATGCTGTTGGGTCTACTTGGGGGAACCTTGGCTTCTTTTCTTAAACCTGAGGCTTTTAACCTAAGGTGTATATTCAATTCTTTTTTACTCACTTATCCATTAATTTGGCCTTACTGAGCCCTGTAATAGGTGAAGGTCTATGTAAAAGCACAATTTTGTAAATTGTGTTTCTATCCCTAAGGAGATTTTAAACTGCCTTCAAATGCGGAAGTCAAGACTGCCACGTGACTTCGGTCTTCCACAGAAACAGAACCAATTGAATACGAGGTGCGATCAAACAGTATGGTTAATGTTCACATTTCCTAAAAATGTATTACAGTGTGTTAGCTGCTTTTCTCTTATTGCTGAGACTAATGCCCGATACCCAAAGTTAAAAGGAAAGGGATATACTTGGCTCACAGCGTGTAGAGATTTCAATGCCTAATCAGCCGACTCCAAGCAGGGATGACAACCAGGCCCAGCAGAACAGAAACAACATGGTGCACACCAGGCAGAGGTAGCAAAAGAGTCTCAACAGCGTCTCTCTGCCCCTTTTATTTTATTCAGGCTACTTAGGACGGCAGCACTCACACCCTTCATCCCGGTGCCCTTGAGCCTGGCATTGCACCGTGGGTCAATTCCAGCTTCACACACTCTAGATCGAGCTTGTGACTTGATCCATTGTCCTCTGTGTCCTGAATCTTTCCAAAACATTTACCTTTTGGAGCCATTTTGCCTTGGGAAGGAGTCGGATGGACTATGGTGCCGGATCCAGTGACTAAAGTGGATGCAGCTACATTAATCTTTTCACAGCCTGCCTTTCTGTTGAACAGCACCTCACAGCTGCATTCACTGTTCTTCATCTCTTCGAATCATAGCTCATAGAGACACTCATGAAAGAAAGTTCCCCAAACTCCTTCACAATGTGACCAAAACAACACAGTATGTGTGTCAAAGCAAGGGGGTAGTAGTTCGAACGGGGATTTATAGCAAATGTGTCTTTTACTAGAATACTTTTTTGAATATAAACATGTAGCACATATTTTGATCCCTCTTTGGGTTTGTAATTGTATTAGTCAGCTTCCCTGTTTCTGAGACACAATAGCCAAGATCCCCAACTTGGAGGAGGAAAGCACTATCTTGGCTCATCATTTCAGGGGATTCAGTGCATGGCTGGCTCAGTCTAAGACCAGAACACCAGGGCTAACAGGAATGGCTGAGCGAAGCTGCTTAGTTCACGGCATCTGGGAAGCAGAGGAGGGGTGCAGCACCAGAGAAGAAGAAACAAGAGACCAAGTGTAAGTCTCTGACGTCACACATCCGTAACTCACTCAGACACACCCGACAGTATGCTCCACCGGTTCCCTGGGTGGTTCCCAAGCCAATCAAGTTGACAAGATCAAGTCTAACAGTGTTTAGAGGAGGAGATTTATGAGGCTATCTAACATGGTTAGAGACTAATTAGTCCCACAGTGGCCATCTGCAGGAGGAAGAGCCAGCAAAACTTGTTGCTGTTCCGTCCAAGAAGCAGGACGACCCCTAGAGAGGCAGCTGGTGCGTATCCGCAGGCAAAGGCTGAGCATCCGGAGTGTGATGTCCCTGGGCAGCCAAAGCAGCAAAGATGTACCTGTGCAGGAAGGGTCGAGTGCTCACACGGGCTTCCCTTGGTTCCTGCTTCTAGCCAGGCCGCTCGCCTATTGGATGGTGCTGCCCACATTCCGGCTGAGTCCTCCACACTTGACCCACGCGTCAATGTCCCCCGGCAGCCCTGTCAAAGACACACCCAGAACTGTGCCTTATGCATCCTCTAGGCACCACATCAAGCTGAAGAGCAAAATGAATCATTACGTTACATATAGAATTTATACTCCCATGCTCTTAGAGAATGCAGGGTTTTCTCTCTTGATAATTTTTTGTCAGATACATTATGTTCTCTCATGGCTTAATTCTGCTACCTCAGGGACTTCTTTCCTGCATTTCTGATTTATGCTGTTTTGATGGCAGTTCTTGGGACTCTGCTTCTAGGTTGCTGGCCAGCCCAACCTTCCCTTCAATCTGTGAACAATGGCCTGGTCACTCCTTCCAGGAAGGAGTATTCCACAGAGGTCAAAGAACCCATGAGGAACACATGTGCACTCTTTGCATTGTCTATCTGAAATAAAAGAAGTATTAAGCAGCCAATGAGAGGCTTTGGAGCAGATACGCTGTAATGGCTCCCCCGAGAGCACTCTGCACCTGGGCGTTCAACACGGACACTCAGATTCTCCAGCTATTTTCTGACCCAGCAGTTCTCCATTGTGTCCCAGCCCCAGGGAACCAGTGCAGAGACTCATTCAGAATCATCAAAGACCAAAACCCTTAAGTTCCCCAGGACCAGATCAGAGAGTAAGGGATATGCTCAGGATTCTCCCCACTGGCCTGGGCTAACTCAGAGCACTTTAGTCAAAATAGATTTACTAATGACTTAGGCCTTTAAAATAAACTACCCAGCCAACTTTCTTTTCCCAAGACACGAACTCCACAAAATAAGCAAGCATACGATTAAGAGGCAGCCCGTTAGAGAGAATGACTGATTCTGCTTAGGTAAGCTTGGAAAAGCCAAGAAAAGGTCTGCCCAGGTTTTTAGAGGATGGCAAAAGTCTATCCAGCATATAAGGCAGAAGATAACTTCCATTCAGTAGGAACAGTTTGTAAAAAAATCTGTTGCTTATCGCTGAATCTATTTATCTATGTCTATACATCTGCCCATCACACACATACATGCATATGTTTTATTTTCTTTTAATCTCCTTTTGAGGCAGATCAAGCTCCAGTTTTCTGATATTGCTTTTCATCATTAACATGGTTTATCTCTCTCCTGATTTGGATTTTCTTTATTGTCTTTTAATAAATATTTTTATGTTCTTTCCCGCACAGATAATATGCATGCTTAGGTATCTCCTGGTTCTGGCTGTTGTGGTTTTTACCACTCTGGACATTAACTTTTGAAGAATTATTATTTGGCTTGAGTAGGGAAATACAATAGACTTTTGTATAGTTCTTTTTTTAATCTGCCCTTTTAAAATAGTCTTATTCTTGTAATTAGTAAACTGTCAATTTTACAAGAAATCGTCTCATCAGAAAACAAGGACCAATTTGTTTCCTCTTTTAAAATCTTCTACCTTTTATTTTCCCTGACTTACTTAACGAATCGCGCCCTCCTGTGAAATGGTGAACTGGCTCAGTACTAGCAGGCCTCTCTGCAGACGACTCAGGACGGCAGATCCCTGATTTGAAAAGGGCCTACACATCCTGTGAGACTCCACGCTTCTCTCTGAAAGCACTCCTGCTAAAGCCCTCCACATCCCTCAATTCAGTCTCTAAGTGGAAGTTTTCTAGACGTCCGCTGCACTCGGCACCCTAAGTCACCTGTGTTATTGTTGCCTTCCCAATGCCAGCGTCCTCTTCCAGAGCCTCCTCATTTCTTCTAGGGTATTGTTCGCCTGGTTTCTGTCTGTCATCTAAACACTGAAGCTCTCTAAATTCCACTCTGGCCCGCTCACTCTGGACTCCTCTTAGATGAGGTTGCCTGCTCCATGTCTCTGTCTGACACTTCTTCGGTCACATACACACGTTTCTCTGCCAGTGTGACATTCTGTTTAGAACAGCCCACAAATATCTCAAGCTCAATGTGTTCAAAATGAAAATTTTCACCTGCCCTATTCGAATGTAACAGAATCTTCTAATACTTTTCCCGTTCCATTAACATGGTCTTCGGCTACTCAACTTCCCAAGTCACGAATGTAGACGTCATGTCTTTTCCCTTTCATCCCCCACGTCCAATTTATTAACAAGTGTTATTTACTGAGACTCCAAGAGGTACCTCACTTTCACTTTCTTCATAGATTCGTAGTCTAAACCAGTACCAGCAGACATGGTTGTCTGAGTCCTAATTTTCAAAGGTCCTGTGCTATAGTAGCAGTCTTCTAACGAATGTATTTCAACTCTTGTCCCCTGTGATACTCTGACAAAGCAGTTAAAGTGGTATTTTTGAAATATAAAACAGAAGGTGTTACTCCTCCTCATAAAACCCTCCAATGACATCATTTTATCTCATGCTGCTCATCTCCCTGTCCACTACCTTCTAGCTAGCTGGTCCTCCTGTATCCTCCGAAAGGTAGGTCCAGTTTTTCCTGCCTGAGGTCTTTGTATTCATAAACTCCAAGAGGGCAAGGACTATATCCGTGTTTCCTGGTCCAAACAGTAGTCGTTACCTATCTGCTTCCTTTCACAAGATGTATGAAGTAAATATTTGCTGGATGAATGAATGCATACTGTTCCCTCTATTCAGAGTATTTTCATTGCCTATTACCTGGTCAAACATGGATTGTTTAGGTCTGTCCCATGTCACTTCCTTAAAGAAGCCTCCCAGTGGACCTCCCTTCTCTAGGCAAGCGGCTTTCTTTGCAGTGGGGGTGGGCAGTGACCCAGTGCAGGGTGGCACCATGGTACTCCCTTCTACACCTCCTTCTCAGGCTGTCACATGAGGAAGAAGTGAAGAAGACCCTCTGTCCCGGGGCCAGAAGGCAGCTCAGCTATGAGTCATGTTTTCTGGTATGAGGAGAGAGTTTCTCTGAAGCAGAAGAGAGTGAAGCCAGCTCATGGAGACACAGAGGAGAGGAACAAAGACAGTATTCTGATAGCAAGCCAGTCTCTGGATAGCACCATCTGACCCTGAAGCTTCTGCAAAACCTGGATTAGCAGCTCAGCCTAGCCTCTATGAACTACCCTGACAGCGTCTCAATAAATTCTTCCATTTTTGCTTCATCTTGTTCAGATTTAGTTTCTGTTGGCTGCAATCACTAATACACATTTTCTTGGTCTCCCACTCTAAGTGATATCTTTCGTAAATACTCCTTAAGACACCCCATGCTTTCTTTCACAATACTTAGCAGGATGTATAAGTACATATTCACTTGTGTATTTATTTGTTGAATGTTGGTTTCTGTTCAACACAGAAACCATCTTCGTTTTGCTCACCGCCCTGCGTCCAGCACACAGTATACTGCTCTACTTACACCAAGAGCTCAGTCCATATTCGTCAAATTAAGGAATAAGTAAATGACATTG
Source organism: Thryonomys swinderianus (assembly GCA_004025085.1). Lineage (NCBI taxonomy): Eukaryota > Metazoa > Chordata > Mammalia > Rodentia > Thryonomyidae > Thryonomys > Thryonomys swinderianus. Next base: position 24,886 of record PVIC010008496.1, read on the forward strand.
GGGTTGGCTAGATATGAAGGGGGTCCAGGAAGGGAGGAGGCTGATGATGACTCTAGTTTCTGGCTTTGCCAAGAGGGTGGGGGATGAGGTCACTGATGTGTATTGGGAACATATGGGGAGAAGCCAGTGTAAGAGATGAAGAACACGACCTATGTTTTGGATGTGAGTTTGGGGAGATCTTCGTATATGCAGAGAGATCTTCCAGTGGACAGGAGATCTCCATACACTGAGAGAAACTGGACTGGAGATTAGATTGGGGAGGCCTTGAACAGTAGGAAACATAGAAGCCTGACAGATCATCCAGGAGCGTGAAACTTGGGAGAAAACTGATGACGGAGGAGAGGGTGCAAAGGAAAAAAAGACCCAGGATGTACGGATCAGGGCTGCGCAGTCACGCCCAGGGTCTTCCAGCTGGGCACGGAGGGTCATCGGTCTCCATGTCTAGCCCTGGGTTGTGGGAGTCATTGGGAAAAAGACGCCATGTCCAATACCCTTGACCTTTTGGAAGATCAGTACCCTCTAGAGCAGGAGCTTTGCTCTCTACCTGGCCACATTTCATGTTTCTCTGAAGCAGAAGTTCGTATGATCCCCATTTTACAGAAGAACCAAAGACTAGGCGAGGTTTAAAAACAAAACAAAAACAAAAAACTTGCCCTGAATCTTAACATCCGGGAAGCATTCCAGCCAGAACTCGGGCAACCCTGTCTACTGCAGGTGTCCTCCCCTCGTCAGCCTTGCGCCATGTGGAGAAAGAGTAGACGTGCTTTGTGGGAGTCTGGAGATGAAAGGCCCCAGACGGCACCGTCAGTGGCCTGAATCTTAAGTCCCCGCCAGCTCCGGCCAACCTACTTCCGGGAAGAGAGCAAGCCCCGCCTCAGGCCGGGCTGCTTTCTTGGGCGCTTCCGGGTGGATCTGTGTCAGAAACCCTGGTGATCCGCAATCCGGCCTATTATTCACGTACCTCTTTAAGCTTCTTTGTGCCCTCTGGCAGAACTGCTTCTCCAGGGGTCTCCGAACTTTCTCCCCAGAATACCGTGAGGAACAGGGGTCACCGCTCCGCCCTGAACTCCACTGGGGTTCTTCCTGCCTCTCAGAGGTGAATCATTCCTCAGGACAAGAAAAGTTTCTGGAAATTTAAAAGCAACACACACAGCTGTGTGCATGTGCACACACACATACGCACACATAATCCTTTGAAAAGGAAAAAACCATTTTTTTTTTTTTTTGGAAAAATGAGCATGGCGTCAAATACTTTTTAGAAGCCATCGCTGATTTAAAGCCAACTTACTAGTGCAGAGCAATAAAACACATTATAACTCAGTTTGCTCCAAAAATTATCACATCTGGTATATTTGGAGACAAGCAGTCTTGGGGGACGTTGGGGGGGGGGCAAACAGAATACAGGAGAGAAGAGGGAATTCCCATATTTTTCCCTTGAGTTTTCCAAGGAAACAAGTTATTCCCAAAGAAATCCTCCATCCTTCACACGTTTTCCAACTTTTACTACGACCCTGAAAAATATACTCACAAAACCCATCCCTCCCGGTGGACACCCCGTGTACGTCCGCACCCGAGAGGACAGCACGCCGCCCTCATCTTTACCTCCCCCTCGCCAGGATCCACCAGGCTAAGCGGAGCTCCCTGTTTATCTGGAGCAGCCACACCCGAACCAGTGCCTCTTCCAGCGGACAGGAACTCATAAATCTCCCGGGGAAACTCGGATCCCTGCAGGACACACTCATGATCCCACAAATATTCCCTGAGTTTCTTCCAGACTCAGAGTAAGACAGGGGATCTGGGTACCAAGGTAAAGAAGCATCCGCGTCTTCCTGGAGGGTTGCAAAGCCTGATGGAAAGAACTAACAAGAAGGTGTGGCGAGGGCTAAGGTGGAGAGGAGCTCGGGAGGCTCCCCGTGCACGGGCCGGGGCTTCCTGGAGAACATCCTGGAGCGGGAGGACTTCCTGGAGAAAGGTTTGCCTGAGGCTTGCCTTGCTGTGGAGGAAAAGGCTCAGAAGGGGAAGACACGCTTTACAGGTAGGAAGAGCGCGTAACAAAGAGGCCAACAAATAACCAAAGGAGAGAGGACTGGCGCTTCTCCAGGCCTCTAGATAGGCCGGGACACCTTGAGGCACCAGGGGAGGGGAGAAGCTAGAGAGGAAGTCAACTGTCACACAGTGAAGGGGTTGGATTACTGGATTTTATTCCGAGTCAGCAATGTCTTTATAAAGGTACAAACAATATATACTTTAGGTTTTTTTTTTTTTTTTTTTTGAGACAGGGTCTCACTTTGTAGTTCAGGCTGGCTCTGAGCTCACTATGTAGCCTAGGCAAGCCTCGAACTCAGCAATCCTCCTGTCTCTGCCTCCCAAGTGCTGGGATGACAGGCGTGAGCCACCACGCCTGGCTACTTTAGGTATTTTGAGTCACCTGATCTCTGCAACAACTCTTCAACTCTAGTGCTCTAACACAATATTAGCCAGAGCAAGGTGAAATGTTAATGCACATAGATATATTCCAATAAAACTTTATTTATCAAAACAGGTAATGAGGCAATTTGGCCAGTAGGCTGAAGTCTGCAGACCTCTGCTATAAATCATAATTACCCAGAAAAAGGCTGGCCAACTCCTCTCTATTTGCCTAAGAGTTCTGCCATTTATAGCATCAAGAATCCTAGGAGCTGGAGGAGATTTAGGTCAGTGGTTCCAGCACCTGCCTAGCAAACGTAAGGTCCCTGGTTCAATCCCCGGTAACCACATACAACAAGCCCACCAGCAATTAGTACCACATAGCACAATACCGGGTATGGTAGCTCACACCTGTAATCCTGGCTCCTAGGAGGCAGAGGCAGGAGGATTGCTGAGTTTGAGGTTTGCCTGGGCTACATAGTGAGTTCAGGGCCATCCTGAACTACAAAGCCAGATACTGTCTCAAAAAAAAAAAAAAAATCCTACCACCTTGGAAGCCCTCCGTCTCAATGTAACCCTGGACAGTTGATCATCTAACCTAGGGAGTTTGTTAAAAACTATGGACTCTTGATCGGTGAGTCACAGTCTGGGGTTAGGACAGCTGCTGTGATGGGACCAGAGAGTAGATTTCTGTGTCAAACTGTTCTGGTAGAAACACGTACCCAGACACCCCCATCCATGAGGACATGAGAACACGGCCAGTGTGGACCTTCGAGAAGATAGAGCCAGGGAGCAGAAGCATATGACGGAGGCCGGGCATTACCACGTGTAAGAAAAAGAAAAACATTTTCCAATAAAGAGTCACTGTCTGCTGGGGAGAGAGCAGGTTTCACCCCGTGCAATTTAGGGGCCTTCGGTCAGTTTACAGGAGGGAAAAAGACCAAGGAGGCTTTCTCTCCCTTCCCCTCACTGTTCGTCTAGAAAAGCCACGCCCGAGTTAGTCCCCCTCCTAGAAATGAAGAGGTGGGTGAGTCTTGGGCTGGAGTTCCGAGGTATATTTCCAGCTAAGGCCTGATACAGATTAAAAAAAAAATCAAGCAGAGGGGAAGATAAACTTTGGGGCCCAGATGTCAGTTTTTGGAACACTTCATGGTCAGCCCTTATCAGCAATAGCTCTACAAAGCCAGGTCAGAAATTTTCCTTTCTGAAGCAACAGGTGTTTGGCTTCTGTTTAGGAATGGCCACTGTTTAGTTTAGGCAAACAAAGAGTTTGCTCTAAAAGAACTAATTGTGCTCTCCGTGTTTTCCTTAATCAGTCCCTTTTTAATTTAACTTTGTAGCCATGAGGAAATTTTCCACTTTGCTTCACACCGTGTTTCCTATCTTCTGGGCTGCTTAGTTCCAAAACAGGCAGCTCTTGTTCTAAGAACATCAGTATGTGAACACTCATACAGTGCAGGTGATTTGAATTCCATAAAGATTCTTAGTGTGGAAAATAGATTACACACTGTTAAAGTTTGCTTATAAATTATTAGGCTCACTAATAATTTGGCCAGGGACAATCCAGAATGGATGGAGAGAAAAGACAATTTAGAGGATGGAAAAATAAATGCCATCCTGGTACTTTGGCGCAGTGCATGGTGGGTAAAAGCCTGTAGTCAGACTGCCACAGTTCAAGCCCATGCTTAGATCTGTGATTCGGAGCACATGAATTCGTCTCTCCATGCCTCAAGTCCTTCATCTGTGAACTAGGAATGCGAATAATACGTCCTCCCAGGGTCTGCTCTGAGGATTTTGCAATGTGTGTAAAATACATAGCATAGTAAACACCTCATACATGTTAGCCCTCGCTATCTCTTCTGTCAGGTAAGTGATATTATCTCTATAGGTCTCTATTGTCTCACTAGTGAAGTGAAAGAATTAACCTGCAAAGTTTCTCTGTTTACTACAGATTGGATTCTATGTCTCTTGTATAAAACTCAAAAAGAAAAGAGAACAGGGTTCTGTGGGTTCCAGAGCACCACACCCCGGGCCGCCCAAGCAAAATAGTTGCATCCAAAGAAGTTGCTGATAATAGGAGTGTAACACTCATTGAATGAGGGAGGAGCGAGAAACAGGAAGGAGATTATGGAGACAACGATGATTTCCTAGTCTGAAGTTGGAGATTAGAAAAATATAATTATACACCAAGGCTAACTTAGAAGCTGAGTCATTAGACATGACGAGAGGTGTGTAGCCCACATTCCCTGCTGGATGTCTCATCCTGTGAGGGGAGAACATCTTAGGAGCTTTTATTGTTATATTATATTTATTATATCTTTTTTTAAATGGATAATATCATTTTTATTTTTCCAAAGAGAAACTAGACCCCAACAAAGTCATATATCCTTCTAAGGGACACACAGCTGAATTTGAACCCAGGTCTTTTTATTATGTCTTTATAATATAACATCTTAGGAGTTATTATTATTATATTTATTATATTTTTATAATTTATTATATTCACTGGAACTTTTATTATGTTGAGCATGAGTCTATTAGCAAATTAATAATACACTGGTCCTCATTTTCACTATCAAAGGTGAATGAATTGGTCTATGAAAATAGGAGGAACTTTCAAAGTTTACGTCATTTCTCAAGTTAAACTCACAAGGGGCGAATATGCTGTGCATAGAAATAATATTCCAAATAATGTTGATTTTTAAGAAAAAATTATGTAAGCACAAATTATACCCAGTAAAAAATTGTAAGA
>PVIC010008496.1:30143-48227 GCA_004025085.1 Thryonomys swinderianus
TCAGCGGTTCCGGCGCCTGCCTTGCAAGCGCAAGGTCCTGAGTTCGATCCCCGGAAACCACATACAATGCTGGGTGTGGAGACTCACGCCCACCAGCAATCAATACCACATACCACAGTGCCGGGCGTGGTGGCTCATGCCTGTAATCCCAGCACTCGGGAGGCAGAGACAAGAGGATTGCTGAGTTCGCAGCAGCTTGACTGGGCACCATAGTGAGCTCAGGGCCAGCCTGAACTACAAAGCGAGACCCTGTCTCCAAAAAGCAAAAAAAAAAAAAAAAAAAAAAAATTGTAAGAGTGTTATGGTTGATATAAATTTACTCCCTGCATTATTAAGCACTTCCTACCTTCCCAGTTCTAGGTACACACAGAGGAGGCACAATTTTTTTTCTTCTTTTAATTTTTGAGACAGAGTCTTGCTGGCCCTGAGCTCATTATGTAGCCCAGGCAAGCCTGGAACTCAGAAATCCTCCTGCCTCTGCCTCCCGAGTGCTGGGATGACAAGTATGAGCCACCAAGCCCGGCATTTGTGGTATGTAGTACTGATTGCTGGTGGGCGTGAGTCACCACTCCCAGTATTGTTGTATGTGGTTACCGGAGATCGAACTAGGGACCTTCCACTTGCTAGGCAGGCTCCAGAACCACTGAGCTAAATCTCTGGCCCAGGGAGAATTTTTTAAAAGCCCTTATCCCAAAGGAGCCCAGCAGCTCACAACAGCATAGTTTGTGAAAGTGATCACCAAATATGCAATTTCTGTACAGTTTCAGCGTTCCTAAAATAGAAGTATGCGCAGGTTGCTACGACAAAGTGTCGTGAAGGTTAGAATCAGAGAAAGCTCCCTAGCAGAGGTGACAGCCAAGTTTTGAGGTATACATGGATGTTCCCAGGTTAAAACAAAACAAAAACAAGAGACCCCATGAAGATGAAAGAGAGTAGATGTAGGTCATAGTGAATTCCTGAAACGACTTAGTATTCCTCCAAACCCGAATTCATGTTAAAAGATAAAAGGGTCGAGTGATACTGGGCTTCATAGAAGAAGAGCCTGGCTGAAGATTTTGGACTCTAGTCTGTGCCCGGTACACATCACAGAAAAGCTCACGTGGGAAATGGCACCTTCCGATTTACATTTTTGGATCTGTGGTATGGTGTGAGATGAATTGTACAGAATAAAGGTTAAAAACAGATCAGTGGTGAAGTTGTGACAGAAATCTAAAAGAGGCAAGACATAAACTAAGGAGTGGCAGGAGGACGGAGAAAAAGTTGGATTTGGATGCTTGAAAGAGGTACAGTTGAGGTTATTTTGGTAAAACTCGGGTGCAGGAGGTAAGTGAAGTGGCCTAATATTGCAGTAATAACATAAGAGTTGGAGGTAGTTGAAGAAAAGAATAGATGAGACGGCTCGGGAAGCCTAGGTGGGATAATATGAAAAGGAGGAGAGGACTGTCAGAAGATAAAACCAAGAAGAACACTGAGAAGAGATACCCAGAGAAGGAGAAAAGCAAACCAAGAGAGGACCGTCACGAACTACGGAGAAAGACAAGAGCTTCAAGTAAGAAGCCAGCCATATCTAAGCACTGGACATTGGGATACAAAGGCAGTCTCCGCCCAGCCAAGAGCGGTGTTGATGGAGTGCTGGGGACCATATGATGCACTGAGGGACACTGAGAGGTGAGGAAGCAGAGACAGCACATAACAGCCCTCTCTGGAGAGACATCCAGACATCCAGAGTGGCTGGGTGGAGGAAGGAATTTTTAAGAACATTCACAGACCTCAGCACATTTGTGAAGCAAAGGGCCGCCATAGAGGTGGAGGCTGGATGTCGGGAAGGCCCCTCTGGCAGTGGCCAGGGAGCCCCTCAGAGGAGCCAGCTGTCTGCCAGAGGTGCTGGAGGACACCTTCTTCCTTTGCTCAGCCTACCTCAATAACATGGTTCTTCAGTAAGTTTGCAATATGTTCTACCACTTTCCAAGGTTCTTCAACATGTTTGCAACTTACTGCTCTTTCAGGATTTGTCTATGACAAGCACTGGGACCTCTAAGTAAACTGAAGCTACATCATGGGATGAATCATCCAGTTCTAAAGTGAAGGCTGTTGACCATTCACCCAGCCCTGGCCCCTCTGAACCGGAGATCACAATGACCGAAGCCTGGAGATCTTTGGGATAATGGGATCACTGGAATATGCTTCTCCATAGCTACCTTCTTGTGTCGCCTTTAATGAAAAGTCAGGAAAAGTCACTTCTCCCCAAGTTCCAAAAATAATATCTGGCTTTAAGATGTATCATGTTAATTCAACTCAGTTCCATTCAAAGGAGTCAAATGTTTATTAAGTGCATACTGTGTACCAGGATACTGCGGATAAGGATGGCTCCTGTCCTAAAGAGCCTTGTTTTTCCTCTTGGCAGTTACCTTTTCATGGAACTAGAGATAAAGAGAAGAGGAATTCATTTAACAATGAAGTTAGTGTTGTAAAAAAAAAAAAAAAAAAAAAAAACTATGTGTAAAGAGCCCTTAGGGTCTCTGACCAAGGAAGGAGATAGAGGCAGGAGAAAAATAGATTCGAATCCTCCCCACACAGTTTCCACTTCAGTAGCTCTGCTTCCATTCATTTTATCCATTTGGATAGTCATAGGGTTTTTGTTTAAACCAAAAGTCCCACTACTGAGAGATGTTTAAAACTTCATCAAGAGAGGCATTAGTTAGCTTGGATTAGTATTAGTTTTGCTTTAGTCAGTTTTCCCGTTACTAGGGAAAAATACATGACACAACTTAAAGGAGGAGAGGTTTGTTTTGGCTCATGGCTTCAGTCGGTTCAGTCCATGGTTAGCTAGCTTGAGGCAGAAACAACAGGATGAACGTGCATGGTGGAGGAAGGCTGTTCACTTCATGGCCGTCAGGAAGGAGAGAGGTGGAGGGAGAGAAAGAGAGAGAGACACACAGAGACAGAAGAAAAGAAGAAGAAGAAGAAGAAGAAGAAGAAGAAGAAGAAGAAGAAGAAGAAGAAGAAGAAGAAGAAGAAGAAGAAGAAGAAGAAGAAGAAGAAGAAGAAGAAGAAGAAGAAGAAGAAGAAGAAGAAAAGAAGAAGAAGAAGAAGAAGAAGAAGAAGAAGAAGAGGAAGAGGAAGAGGAAGAGGAAGAGGAAGAGGAAGAAGAAGAGAGGGAGGGGAAAAAGGATGAAGCTACAGGTAAGAATATATGTATATTTCCTGATCATGACCTCCAGTGACCTATTTCCAAAAAGGCTCTTCCCAACAGCCCATCAGCTACAGAAGTCACCAGCGGGTGAATCCCCTTAGTGAGTACAGTACTCTCATGATTCAAACACAGAACATTTTTTTTTAAAGACCTGGCCTCACTGTGTAGCTCAGGCTGGCCTTGAATTCACTGTATATTTCATGCTGGCCTCAAATTCAGGCATTCCTCCTGCCTCGGCTTCCTGAGTGCCAGGATTACAGGTGTGTACCACACTCAGCTACATGAAACTTCTGGGGGGAACTTTTTAGGTATAAATCATAGCAGCTACTAATATGGAATGACCAAAAAAGGAGATAGAAAGTGACTGAAGAAAGTGGTTAATTTGCTCTTCCCAAAATCTATTCTTGACAAATGGCCACCAGCAGAATGTGCCAGTTTGGCACTGAGGACACCTCAGCCGCTGCCCTTAAGGGTCTCCCAGGGAATGGGGAATGCCACGATCCTCCCACGTGATGGTGAGTATCATGATCAGGATGAGGATTTAGGTGAGCAGGGAGAACAGGGGAACAGAAATTATCCCTGAGAAGAGGGGAGAGAGGTTGTGAGGAAAATTTCACAAGAGTAATTTTGAGCTGTTTTTTTTAATGGAATTCTTTATTGATATGCTTTATATGCAGTTCACAATCACACTCAACACTGGGGAATTTGTACCAGTATATGACACAAGTTCATTCTCATTTTTACCCCTGTCCCTGCCTACCCCACAACCCCCCACCTCTTATGTACATGCTATTTTTTTCTTTCCAAATCATATTTATTCTTTCCCCTCATTACATTCCCCCACCATATTCCTTTTGACTATTTCCTACTTTACAAAATCTATCATACATTCTACATTTACATCTACAGGTTCTCATACCAAAGAAAAGATATGGTATTTACGTATCTGGGATCTATTTATTTCACTTATTAGTGTGTCCTCAAGGTGTGTCCATGAATGAATGAAACTTGTCATTCTTTACGGTTGAGCTGTGTTTTAAAAGAGCACCAAACACCGGTGCTTGGGGGGTGTGTGGGCACGAGCTGGGCCGGCAGTTCGCAGCTTTCTGCTCAGGGTGAAGTGGGCATCTCTGAGGCCAAAGCGCTCAGAGGACTTTGTCCTTCTGCATAGCGCCATCTAGCGCCTACGTTTCCCTGGAGAGGCCGCTGTGTCTTCTCTGGTTTTGGAGGTGAGGAAACACAGCTTAATGCTAAGGTAGCACAGGGTTCTCGAAGCTGGGCCTGGACCAGGACTTCTTTTCTATGACTTCATACCGGGTCTATATAATGCAGCTTCCTCCTTGACCCAAGGTGAAGGTCCGGCGAGTCTCCGCTTGGTAACTGCTTCTCAAGTGTGCTTACTTCCAGAGCAGACTTTTAATGGTGGGGATATTTTTACAGAGAAGGAATGAGAGAGTCAGTGGCTGAGCCAGAGAGAAAAGAATAGGATATATTCCCTCGGCTCCATTTCCCCTCTTCCAATCCTCAGACCTGTCTCTCAGCAGTGAGGAGAGTGGCCAGAGATGTTCTGGCGACGGACGCAGACGGCTCACATCAGGCTTTGAGAAGCTGCCACTTCATGGGAGGAGGGCAGGGGACCCTGAAGCCATATCCTTCCTGCCTGTGACACCAGGAAAGGCGAATAACTTTAGAGATCCAGGAACACAGCTGGAGGCTTCTGAAAACACCTGTTAGTTGCTAAATGTCTAAAAAAGTGCATTCAAATATGATTCCCTGTTCAAGTACAAAATTTACATACAATATGTTTCAGAAGCCTGTGTGACTTTACAAAATCCATTATAGTTTCAATCTGTCCTTGCCCCTAGCCATTCTGTTTATATTTTCTGCGCTATTGTGTGTGTGCCTGGGGATATAAACATTATTTATTTTGTGGACATATTACACGTGAACACACACTATTGCCTTACTCCTAGAAGCTGGCACAGAATGGATTTTAAACACTTTATGATAAAAATCATAGAAACAAGAGTTCAGCGGACTTAACACAGTCAAAATAAACTAGGAACTAGATAGGAAAGAGTATGACAAAAGTATATGTATCAAATAGCTACAATTTTGGGTTAAAAAAAAGGAATACCAGGTTGGGCCTTACCTTTGGTTTTAGTACAGTCAGGGAAAGTAAAGGGCTGCCATTTGTTGAGGTCTGAATAGGTGCCCGATATTCCCTGCTTTATTGCATAATAAAAATACTATCAAGTAGGTGTCTCTCTTTTGCAGAGGACTCTAAGGTTCATAGTTTTTTTTTTTTTTTCACTTTCCTGTGCTCAGGCAGCTATTATATATGACAGAGGATAGAATTGGTAGAGTCCTTAGTCCTTTCGTTGGCTTCTTGATTTCTTTAGCTCCCAAACGTTCAACTGTCTCTGCTCCCTTCTGCTCTTCTGCCCTGAGGATCTCAACATAAGGGCTCTGGCCCCGGGGAGGATGGTTTTCTAGTGGGAAGTGCGAAGATCTGGGCGAGGCAATGGTTCGCAGAGGGCCCAGGCCAAGGTGGGCCACCCCGGGGATGCCCCTCTCCAGCTCCCGACTGAAAGATTCCCTGAGATGTTTCCGGACATTCCACACTTCAGGCTGGGCAGCGGCGGCTCCGGGTCCTAGAGCCTCTGCTTGTAGCATCAAGCCGAGTTCACATCAGCAAGAAGAGCGAGAGGCCAAGGATGAGCTGCCTCTGATTAGCCTTAGCCTGCCGCCAAAGCCAGATGTCCTCTCTGTGGACGATGAACTGTTTCTCACGAACCCAGCATCTGGGTTCAGCAAAGTGGGGAGGGGCTCCTTTCTTTCTCTCTGTCCACCCTACCCCATTTCTAAAGCAGGGGCCAGCCTGCAAGATCCCCCCTTTCTCCCTTCCCGGGGTCACTGCATATACTCGGCCCTCCTGCCTTTCAGACCTCAGCAGGGAAAGCCAGGCTGAAGACACAGGCCTCTCCGTGGCCGTGACAGTCACCGTGCTGCCCTCGGGCAGGGACTGCAAACCCTGAAAGGGGCACTGAGTTTCCCGGGCCACTCCCAGGGAAGGAGTTCTCAGAGAAGAGAAGCCCGGCGTTCCTCACAGTTTAGAGAACAACTCCTGGCCTGCTGTTGTTTACCGTGTTCTGAAGAGGTCTGACGTGAATAGAGCCCAGCAATAGGAGACGGCAAGACGGCTAGGCTCAAAGGAAGAAAATGAATCGGTGAAGGAATGTGTGACTTCTGTGTGCTCTCAGCCCCCCCTCTTCCTCCCCTGTAACCTCAAGTCTTCCCACTTGCAAACCCTTGAGTACCTGCTGCGTCCCAGGCCCTGTGCTAGGCTCCGGCCCGGCCCGGCCCAGCCCACCTCTGGGCTGGAAGAAGGTGGAAAGTCCTGTTTGGATTTATGAACAGGGATCTTCGAGAGCTCAGAGGAAAGGGGAGAAAGGCCTGTGGGCCGAGCCTTGAAGGGCCCAGAAGACTTACTTGCTTAAGAGTGAAGAGACAAACACAAGAAAACAAAACAACAACTGTATATAATCTGGTTTTATTCAATGCTTTCTCCCAAATAATCTCATTTGGTCCCCAAAACAACTTTTAAAAGTAGGAAGGGAAGGAAGATATTATAGTCTTGGCCCGTGGAAGGCACTTCATAAAAGTATACATTTTGCAATGATTAACACAGTCAAGCTAATTAACACTTTTATCACCTCATATGGTTACCATTGTTTCTGGAGGGGCACTTCAGATCGACTCTCAAGCAAAGTTCCAGCACACAAGATAGTACTGGTAACTCAGTGACCATGGTCTATGTGAAATCTCCCTAACTTACTCATCCGATATGATTTAAGGTTTGTATCCTTGGGACCAGCACCTCTGTCTCCCTATTTCCTCTAGCTCCGATGCCTGACAAGCACCAAGCTCCTCTATACTTCTATGAGGTTTGTTTAGACTCTGCGTACAAGTGAAATCACTGGGCGTTTGCCTTTCTGTGTGTGGTTTATTTCACTTAACATAATGTCCTTTCTTTTTTTTTTTTTTTTTTTCTGAGACAGGGTCTCGCTTTGCAGTCCAGGCTGGCCCTGAGCTCACTATGTAGCCCAGGCAAGCCTTGAACTCAGCAATCCTCCTGTCTCTGCCTCCCGAGTGCTGGGATTATAGGTGTGAGCCACCATGCCCCGGCACTGTGGTATGTGGTATTGATGGCTGGTGGGCGTGAGTCTCCACGCCCAGCATTCTATGTGGTTACCAGGATTGAACTCAGGACCTTGCACTTGCGAGGCAGGCGCTGGAACCACTGAGCTAACTCTCCGGCCCATAATGTCCTTTCTTATTCATGTTGTCCCAAAGGACAGGATTCCCTTCTTTTTTAAGGCTGAACAGTATTCCTCAATGTGTGTGTGTGTGGGTGTGTGCGATATGCATGTGTGTGTTTTGATCCATTTTGATTTGACTTCAGCACAGGGTGAGGGATATGAATCTAGATTGATTCTTCTGTATGTTCCGAACCATTTTTCCATTTTGTTATCCAGGCTATTTTTTCTCCAGCATATATTTTTGACCCTTTTGCTGAAAATCAGGTAGCTAAAGGTGCCTTTCTGAATTTATTTTTGTCTTTATTTTTTTTTAGTCTAAAATTTTGTGGATTTCAACTTTGAAGAAACAGCTCTTGGTGTCATAGATCTTTTCTATTATGATTTTTTCCTGCTTTACTTCTGCTACACTCTATTATTTGTTTCCTTCTGTTAACTTTCAGCTGACTTTGCTCTTAAGTTTCTTGATATATAAAACTATGTTATTTGGGATCTTTATTTTAATGTACATGTTTGTTTCTGTGAAGTTGTGTCTCAAAATTGCTTTTACTGCATTCCGTAAATTTTGTCATGTTGTGCTTCCACTTTTGTCTCAAAATATGTTTTATTTCCACTTTGATTTCTTCTTCAATACACTACTTATGCAGAAGTGTTTTTTATTTCATGTATTACTGAATTTTTAAAGAGATGTTGTGTTTATGAATCAGATGTTTCAATCTTATCATCAACTTCCCCCAAAACAAATATACAGATTCAAAGTAAGCCCAACCAAAGCTCCAGTAGGAATTTTTTGGTAGAAATTAACAAGGTTGATTTTTAAATTCATTTAGAAGTGAAAATGTCCTGATAGAGCAAAACAAAGACAGTAAGAGAACGTTAAAAAAATCGAAACAATTTTGGAAGAACAGGACTACCTAACTTCAGATTGATTTCAAAAAGCATAGTAATTAGAGTAACATGATGTTGGTGTGAAGACAGGTAGATTACTGGAAGGAACAGAATTTTGTATAATTTTATATAAAATTATAGGAAATAGGCTTACTTCTATATGGTCAATTGAATTTCAAGAAACAAAGGAAAGTAGTTCAGTTGAAAAAGAATAGTCTTTTCAACAAATAATGTTAGAATAATCAGATATCTAGATGTTAAAAAGAACATCGATGCATAACTATACTGTATAAATATTAAGAAAATATAGTAAATAGTTTTTGTGATCAGAATTGGGTGAAGATTTCTTAGATAAAAATGCTCAAATTAATGATCAATTGGACTTCATTGAAACTAAAATTTCCCCTTCTAAAGCCACTTTTTGACGAACTAAGGACTGGGAAAAATATCTGCAAATCTTGTCTCTTAAAGAACAATTGACCCATGATATATGAAGGACTCTCTAAAGCTCCATAATAACAAGAAAAAAATGGGCAAAAGTTTTGAGTAGATACTTCACAAAAGATATATAGGTGACAAACAAGTGTATGAAAATATGCTTAATATAACAAGTCATTGGAGAAATGCATATTAAAACTACAATGAAGTACTGCTACTTTTTAAATAGAATATGTAAATCTCAACAACCTGATCATGTACCAAGCATTGGTGAGAAGGCAGAAAAACCAGAGCATTCACATATTACTGGCTGGAATGCAAAATGGCACAACTTTGGGAAACATTTTGGCAGTTTCTAAAAGATCTAAATACTTGCCTGCATAGTATCTACCCATTCTACCTTTGGGTAGTTGCCCAAGAGAAATAAAAGCATATGTTCGGGCCGGAGGGTTAGCTCAGTGGTTCCGGCGCCTGCCTCGCAAGCGCAAGGTCCTGAGTTCGATCCCCGGTAACCACATATAATGCTGGGTGTGGAGACACGCCTACCAACAATTAACACCGCATCCCACAATGCCGGGCGTGGTGGCTCATGCCTGTAATCCCAGCATTTGGGAGGCAGAGACAGGAGGATTGCTGAGTTCGCGGTGGCTTGCCTGGGCACCATAGTGAGCTCAGGGCCAGCCTGAACTACAAAGCGAGACCCTGTCTCAAAAAGCAAAAAAAAAAAAGCATATGTTCATATAAAATCTGGTACACGAATGTTCATAGCAACATTATTTATAATAGTGCTAAAAACTATGGAGTACTACTCTGCCATAAAGGATGATAAGTTTGAGTCATTTATATTCAAATGGATGTACCTTCAGGATATACTTATAAGTGAAATAAATAGGTCACAGATCTGTAAATGTCGCATCTTTTCTCTGGTGTGAGAAACTGTAAATGAGCTCTAGAATATATGATATTGTGAAACAGAAAGTATTTAAAGGGAAGTGGGGTGTAGGGGTAAGTAACAAAGGGAAGAAAAAAATGATGGTGATAAAAAGGGAAACAAAGCTTATGTATATAAGAGCGGGGGGTTGTAGATAGGTGGGGGGATGGGAAAAAATGAGAATTAAATTGTGTCTTATGCTGGTACAGATTCTCAAACTGTGTGTGATCATCATGTGTGTATATATAATGTACTAATAAAGATTCAAATTGTAAAAAAATCTATCAGGTTAAAAAAACCTAGATACCACAAAAATGTACACTAATAAGTGAATGTATAAACAAAGTGTGATGTACCAGTCAGCAGCAAGAAAAAGCATGAACTGCCAATGTGTGTTCTTAAAATAATTATATATATATACATATATATATATATATATATCAGAGATATATAGCTTGTAGGTAGAGGAATAGTGTGTACCATTAGATTCCATTTATATAAAATGATAGGAAATGCAGATTAATGGATTATAAGCAAAGCAATGCTTGCTTGTTGATAGCTGGGAGTGGAAAAGCAGGAGAGAAGGAAGGCTACCAAGGGACCCAAGAAAACTTCTAGGGCTGGGTTTAGCTCAAGTGGTATCACACCTGATTTAGAAACACAAGGAACTGAGTTCGATGGACAGTACTGTGGGAAAAAAAAAAAAAGCTTCTAGGATCAACTGCTCTGCCTTTTGTTTTTCTTTCATGATTGTCAAACTCCATACTTTAAGTCTATGCAGCTGTTTACATGTCCGTTGTCCTGTCAGAAATTATTCAGCAAAATTCAAATGTAGAAAACCTGTTAATTTCTCCTTTTATATGTTTTACTGCTTTTCAGAAATTCTATAGATGGAGTCAGTTGTGGAATAAATAATGACCACGGTACAACTTCAGCACTGATTTCCAGAGAAACTGGCTGTAACACAGCTGAAGGTGCTGTGTTGTGTGGCCCGGATGACGGCCTGAATAATGGGTTCCCGAGCAGAAGATCTATGCGACTCTGCTCTTCAGATCAGCGCTTCTCCAAATTTAATGGGCATCTGAATTTCTCTAGAGCTGTGCTATTTCTAAAGTTGAAATGAAATTCAACTATGAAGTTCGTTCTGTTGTTCCAAGGGACCCAGTCCAGAGCCTCGCTCGGCCAGTGCTCTACCGCTGAGCTAAACCCTTACTTAGCATGCAAAAAGTGAGCTTCCAAATCACACTGTTTACAGCCACATGAGGCGGATGGCTGCTGTATGAGCGGTGCAGATAAGAACATTTTCCTCACCGTAGAAAGTACGATCGGGCTCTGGTGCTCTGGAGATTTTCATTTCAAATGTGTGGTCCATGGACTAACTCAGTCGAAATGTGCTCTCCTCTCTCCAGGGATCGTGTGCACATTAAAACTTGAGAAGCTGCACCAATCTGCAGACACGGTGGTTTTTGAGGTAGAGGCGTTTCAGGACTGCAGATATCGGTGCTGGAATGGGGAGGCCTTTCTCTGAGCTGCCAGCGTGGAGATAGGTAAAACCCAAAGAATCCTTCTGATTCCAGGCTGGGTACAAGGCGGGGTTAGAACTGTGTAGAGCAGGCACAGAACGTGAAAGACTGAGGTTTGGTGATATAGCTCCTCACCAAGGCCGGAAGTGTGGGGGGCGGCGGACGCAATGCACCATGGTTGGTCCTCACGGGTAGGGACAGGGCGAGTCTGAGTCCCAGAGGAGAAGCAGTTTCAGTTGTCCGTTTGCTTAACTACTCAGAAGGTTCTGGCTCTGACTTTTTTTTCCTTCCAATCACATAATTCACAAATCTCAGAGCTGAAAGAGCTCTTAGCTGTAATCTTTACCACGTTTCTCTCAGTAATTATGGATATTGTAAGAGTTTCCACAGGCCTGTTGCATTTAGCCTACAGTCACTGTTGGGTAATGTGCTGGATGAGAAGCCTTCAAGCATGTCAAAAGTCTGACCAGAAGTGTACAAAGGTACATCCTTAGGACTCGAGCGTCCTGGAGAGATAACTAACATCCAGTCTTCACGCTCCTACCCATTTTCTCTCCTTCTAGTCCTGAATAAAGGGGTCAATATTCATATTTTCTCTTTGTCGAGCCTCAATTACACATTCACAGCACCTGAGATTTGAGCCTCTCTGTTCTGCAGAGTTCCTCATTAGCATGCTATGTTATTAAACATTATTTGGGGGTTACCCACCTTTCCAGGTTCCCCCTTCTGCCTCTCCTAGACAGAAGCTTTCTTTCTCAATAAAATTTTCCTACTTAAAAAACAAAACAAAACAACAACAACAACAACAAAAAACACTATTTTTCCCTGGAACCAGTTTGGGCCAGCATTATTTCTTATGCCCCTTCCCCTAGTCAACCTTAAAGATAGGATTTTTTTTTTAAACTTAAGGTCATTTTCCTGGGCTACTTTGACTATATCTAGCTCTCTCTCTCTCTCTCTCTCTCTCTCTCTCTCTCTCTCTTTCTCTCTCTCTCTCTCTCTCTCTCTCTCTCTCTCTCAGTTGCCTCTGTCCTGTTGGGGTAACTTTGATCGGTCATATATCTGGTTGTCTCTACTTGATGTGCTTTGCACATTTTCTTGGCGTTTATTTTTGCTTTCCTCATTAGAAATGATGTTAAATAAAACCAGATTGGGCCCTACTCTCGAGGCAAGCGCCCACAGCCCCCATCCCTCTCCCTGGATCTTTTTCTGGGTTCTTGTATCATTGGCCTTTACTTATGATTTCCCAGCCTCTGAATCCATGTGACCACGTTCTTGTCCAAGGCGGTCCGAGCTGGCTTTTGAATAGAAATGGTGTGGCAAGCTGAACAAAGTCTTTTACCCAAGTTCCAAATCCTTTACTAAAGACCTGGCTTCGTTCTGTTTTTCTCATCTACAGAGTTTCTTGAACTCACTTCTTTCCATAAATCCTTTGTGATTTTATCCTTTCCAGATGTTGATGGATTTTCACTGTTAACATCTGTTTTATTACTATGACTATCCAGTTTACCATCCAGTAATTTCCACAATTAGCTTTCTTTCTTGAACATTAACACCATTAACACCACATTAATGGCATCTTTTGACACTCTCTCCTTGATTTTCAGCTTCCTTTTTAGTTCTCCAGTGATTTTTAATTTTTTTTGCACTTTGCCCCAAGATGGCGAGGCTCGAGTTGCCACATTCTTGTGGCGGGTTTAAGCGTGAAAGGAGATTCAGCTTAACCTGAGTTGGAATTTTTGTTTCTTCGACTCACATTTCCAGTCCACTACCAAGGTTTTTGCTTTGTGGATTGTTTTCAAACCTTACTCAGATAAAAAGAGAAGAGGCTACTACATTATAACAGGCTACTCAGCTAGAAGACTCTTACTTACCCAGTCACTTAGCTGTCTAGGATATGGAAGAAAACTAAAGAACATTAGTACATTACAAAAGTACATTACATTACATTACAAAAATAAAAAAATAACATTAAAAATAAATATAAGTAAAACCACCATAGAGAGGACAAAAAAAGATGCGGTAAGTTCTAGTCCTTTTTAGAGTAGCGCTGAGGAGTCCTCCCTGGTCCTCACACACGCTAAGCAAGTGCTCAGCACTGAGGTTACCTGCAGCTTTTTAAAATTTTATTCTGAGTCAGAGTCTCACTAGGTTGTCCAGTCTGGCCTCAAACTTGCCAATGTCCTGCCTCAGCCTCCTGAGTGGCTGGGATTACAGGCATGCCACCCAGGACCACACAGTGCAATTTTGAATGATATAATGTCTCACATTGACGCTGTAGTTTTCTGGCATTGTTCATGGAAGGCAAGATGAGAGTCCTGCCATTTCCAGAGGCATCATCTCTGGCAGCGCACTGCCAACCAGGTGATAAGTTGGTGTCTTTTGGGCCCGTCTAACACAAAGACCTGTGATCAGGAAGTTTGGCACCTGATGTTAAAACAGGGGACAGTCTGTCTGATGATACATTAGAAAGTCATTAGCTTAACCCACTTTAGTAACAGCATAGCCCACACAGTTGGTGGAATTATTTTAAACTGCTGAAAGTCTTTTCTCTCCATCTATACTTAATGAATCCTATTTTCACCTGAGATCATTTAACTTTCAGTTTATATCAGAAACAAATCAGAAGTGAAACAATACCTACCAGTAGCAGTCAGTGACAATCATGAAGAATGACAGCTGCTGGCAAAATGATGGACCACTGGAAGGGTACACACATCCCCAAACATTTGGAGTTAACAATTTCTAGGTCATTTAATGCAAAGGTGAATAACTCTATCTACTCTTAGTATCACTTGGTGGAATCATAGTATATAAGAACAAGACAATAATGATGTATTGGATTCAGAAAGTTAAGCTACTTTGAGCAATAATATTTAAAGAAACGAGGAAGTGTGTTATTAATTTTAAATCAATACATAATTGAGCTATATGGTACAAACCCCTAAGAACAAAGAACACATAGTGAGAAGTCATTTTTTTCTCTTAGCTCCTAATCTCCCAGCTATCACAGATATAACTACTACAACCAATCTCAAAATATCAGCCAGAGTAATGAGGCAAGAGGAAGAAATAAAAGAGATGTGAATATGAAAAAAGGAGTTGAATTATTGTTATTTGCAAATGATCATGATTCTCAACTTACAAGACCCAAGACTTCCCACCAAAAAACTCCTAGAGTTAATATCCAAATTCAATAATGCAACAGGATACAAAATCAACACACAATAATTGATAGCATTTCTATACATTAATGATGAACTCGCTCAGAAAGAAATTAGTGAAACAATACCAGTCATAATAGGATCAAGAAAAATTAAATGCTTAGGAATTAACCTAATCAAGAAAGTGAAAGATTTCTACTATGAAAATTATATTATTCTGATAAAGGTGATTTAAGAGGTTATCAAAATATGAAGAAATACTCCATGTTCCTAGAAAAGTACAACCAATAAAGACAAAAGATCTATACTCTCAAAACTGATATACAGATTTAACACAATTCCAATTAAAATACCAACAGCATTCCTCACAGACCTAGAGAAAAATCCTAAAACTAGCAGAAACTCAGAATAGAAAAAGCAATCCTGAGTGATAAAAATAAAGCAGGAGGTTTCACAACCCCAGATTTGAAGTTATATTACAGAGCTACCTTGATTTAAAACAGTTTGGCATTAGCAGAAAAACAGACACATGCATCAGTGCAGCAGAATAGAGAAAGAAGAAACAACCCCGGGAAATTCACCACTTTAACAAAGGGGCCAAAAACATACAGTGGAGGAAAGATAACCTATTTGATAAATGATACTAGGAAAATTAGATTTCCACATGCAGAAGATGGAGTCTGAATCCATATACTTCCCCATGTATTAAATTATAATCAAAATAGATCAACGATCTAAGTGATAGAGATATAATCTACTAGAAGACAAACTAGGTAAAATTCCTGAAGACATGGGCATGAACAGGGACTTTCTGAACGGAGTATCAGTGACACAAGAAATAATACTGAAAGTCAACCAGTGGGGTCATAGTAAATTAAAAACCTTCTGCATAGAAAAGAAACCTATCAACAGAATGAAGAGACAACCTATAGAATAGGAAAAGTTTTGCCAGCTATTTCTTGGACAGCAGTCTAACATTTAGGATATATATAAAGAACTAAAAAATTAGAACCTCTCCCAAATAAAAGGTCCAATTAAAAAATGGGTAACTGAATGAAAGATACTTCTCAGAAGAAGCCCAAATAGCCAATAAATACATGAAAAAAAGGTTCAACACTTCTGGTCATTACAGAAGGACAAAAACAGCATTGAGGTTCCATCCATCTCACTTCAGAAAGAATGGTTATCATCAAGAAAGTAAATAATAACAAAGGTAGAGAGGCCATGGGGAAAAGGAGTCCTTGTACATTTTTGGTGGGAATGTAAACTAGTGCAATCACTATGGAAATCAGTACAGATATTCCTCAGAAACCTGAAAATAGAAATTCCATTGGACCCAGATATTCCCCTTCTAGAAATTTTCCCAAAAAAGTTAAGGGCATCATATTACAGTGATACATGCATACCCATGTTCATAGTAGCTTAATTTATAATTGCTAAATATTGAAAGTGGCCAGATGAATGGATTTTTAAAATGTGACATTTATACAAAATGAAGTGCTACTTTGCCACAAAGATAAACTTCTTGAAACTTTGATAGGTAAATTGAGACTGTATTGCTCAATGAAATAAATCAGACACATAAATTTAAATGGTGTGTTGGCTCTCTTCTATGAGAAATTTCAAAAGTATATAAAGAGCAAAATAAAAACTAGATTACAGGAAGTAGTGAGGTATTTTTGTTTTTGAGACAGGGTATTGCTTTGTAGTTCAGGCTGGCCCTGAGTTCACTATGTAGACCAGGAAAGCCTCGATCTCAGCAATCCTCCTGTCTCTGCCTCCCGAGTGCTGGGATTACAGGTGTGAGCTACCACGCCCGGCACTGTGCTATGTGGTATTGATTGCTGGTGGGCGTGAGCCTCCACGCCCAGCATTGTATGTGGTTACCCGGATCGAATTGAGGACCTTGCGCTTGCAAGGCAGGCGCCGGAACCACTGAGCTAAACCTCCGGCCCAGTAGTGAGATTTTTTAAATATGCGCAGGAGAACAAGAGGCACAGGGACAGGGCATCGAAAGGGTAGAACTTTAAAATGTGAAAAAGGAAAGGGACCAAGAGTTGGAAGGAACAAGAAGGGTGATAAAGGCTCTTCTGTAAGAGGTTTTTCCCTTTGATATTGTAACTTTTCCATGAGAGAGGTAGGCAGCAAAACAGCTAGTTCAGATGTGTTCTCTCCACGTGCCAACTCGCTGTGATCAATGTAATGATTATATGTGACAAACACATACTAACAAAATATATACATTTTTGAAAACCAAAATCCCTTCTCACCCAAACGTATTCCCCTTTAGATCTCTTTTTATTTCCAACTCAATATTTCCATCGCCAAATCTACACTTCAAAATAAAATCATAGCGTGCCTCCCGAGAGCTTTCTCATCAAAAAAGAACCCACTTTCCTTCCATATCAGACTTTCTCACCAGAAGAGCCTGGCTGGCAACATGCTTGTGTTCATTAAGGCCAGAGAATCAAACTGATTAGCAGGAAAACCCAGTTGACTCCCCTCTCTGACTCCAGCGAGTCTGCTCTTGGTGACAAACGCCTCTCCATTAGCCTACTGTGCCTAAACCATGCATATAGGAACAACTCCTTGTTTTCCTGGAACTCTGTTTCTGTGCTAATTCCTAGAGGAATATGCCCAAAACGTTCCCAGCATGCCAAGCCATCTGTTCACTGTAGCTGAGGTTGTCCCACAGCTCTTTCACTTTCCTGAAGCAGAGAATCCCTAAAACAGCATCCTGAGCCAGGTGAAGGGGAAATGCCAGAAGGTGAACTTTCCTGGAAATAGGTTTGCTTTTTCGGACACAGTCCCTTCCAAGCTTTCCCGGGAGTTGGAATGGCGTGAGGCATGTGTTTGATATTTCCCTCTGGCAGAGAAGCACAAGAGCTCTCATGTACAAGATGGATTTCATTAATGAGGAAGACAGCAAAGTGTTTTGTTGTAGGCTGAAAGGAAGCTTTTATAGGTGTTGGAGTTCTTTGTTCTTTCGTGCTTCGTTCATAACTGACAAACCCTTGAACAGAGGATGCAAAAGAAGTATCTGTCTTTCAGACAGTGAAAATTTTGTTTGTGTGTTAGGTGCTTTTCCTGTTGCTGAATACCCCATACTCAAGGTTAAAGAAGAAAGGTTCGGGGCCAGAGATTTAGCTCAGTGGTTCCAGTGCCTGCCTGGCAAATTCAGGGTCCTGAGTTCGATCCTCAGTATCCACATACTACAAAGCTGGGTGTGGTGACTCACACCCACTAGCAATCAATGCCACATACCACAATGCTGGGCACGGTAGCTCATGCCTGTAATCCCAGCAACCGGGAGGCAGAGATAGGAAGACTGCTGAGTTTGAGGCTTACCTGGGCTACGTAGTGAGCTCAGGGCCAGCCTGAACTACAAAGCGAGACCCTGTCTCAAAAAAACAAAAAACAAAACAGTGGCAACCTTGGCCCAATACAGTTAAATTTGACCCTGCTATTCCCCTGCTAGGAATATACTCAAAGGAATTAAAAGAATCATATTGTGAAGACATATTTACACCAGTGTTCATATGTCAGCTCAGTTTGTGATAGCCCAGTCTTGGAAACAACCCAGATGCCCATCAACTGGAGGCTGGATAAAGAAGATGTGGTTTTTCTC
>PVIC010008497.1:0-48045 GCA_004025085.1 Thryonomys swinderianus
TGAATTTGCACAAATCCTCCTGCCTCTGCCCCCTGAGTGCTGGGATGACAGGCGTGCACCACCACATCTGGCTCAGAGAATTTTTTGGTATGCATTTTGAGTCTTTGGACCCAGTATAACCATCTGTTCAGATACAGTGGGCAGAGGGCAAAAGGAACAAAGGTTTATTCTAGGCATCAGGCGTAGTCCTACCTTAGTTGTGTCCTGACAGCCTCTCTGCTCCATCTCAAAAAGTTCTTTCAGGGCTGGAGGGTTAGCTCAGTGGTTCCGGCGCCTGCCTCGCAAGTGCAAGGTCCTGAGTTCGATCCCGGTAACCACATACAATGCTGGACGTGGAGACTCACGCCCACCAGCCATCAATACCACATACCACAGTGTCGGGCGTGGTGGCACACACCTGTGGTCCCAGCACTTGGGAGGCAGAGACGGGAGGATTGCTGAGTTTGAGGCTTGCCTGGACTACATGGTGAGCTCAGAGCCAGCCTGAACTACAAAGGGAGACCCTGTCTCAAAAAAGAAGAAAAAAAAAGTTCTTTCAACATTTTCATCATGATTTTTTGTTTTACTTTCATGCTTTAAATTATTTTCTTCCATTTCTTTTGGGTTTTTCCCTGCTTCCTAACTTTATAGGTCTTGTTAAATATATCATGTTAGTGTTCTCCAGAAAAACATAACTGGTATACTAGTACCTATACCTGTATCTAAAAGTTATGGGCTAGAGATTTAGCTCAGTGGTTCCAGCACCTGCCTAGCAAGCGCAAGGTCCCTGGTTTGATCCCCCATAACCACATACAACAATACCGGGCGTAGTGACTCACATCCACCAGCAGTTAGTACTACACACCACAGTGCCAGGTGTGGTGGCTCACGCCTTTAATCCCAACAAGCACTCGGGAGGCAGAGGCAGGAGGATTGCTGAGTTCGAGGCTTGCCTGGGTTACATAGTGAGCTCAGGGCCAGCCTGAACTACAAAGCGAGACCCTGTCTCAAAAATAAATAAACAAACAAATAAGTGGAGATTTATGACTGGAGATATAGCTCAGTGGTAGAACACTTGCTTAGTTTTAACAAAGCCCTGGGTTTAATCTCTGATCTGAATCTATAGAGATAGATAGACAGACAGATATAAAATTAGGAATTGGCTTACATAATTAAGACCTGCAATATGCTCTTAGCAAGCTAGAGTCTGAGGAGCACCTGCAGTACAGTTCCGGTTACAAGTCCAGGGACACTAATGATGTCCATCCTAATCCGTACTGGGCTTTTAATTTGCAACCTCCTGCCTCCTATGGTTTTCTTCTCTGAACCACATGTTATTTGGAAATGTGTTTGTTTGTTTTGGGTTTTTTTTTGCCATACTAGGGATTGAACCTTACCCTTTCCCTGCTTCCTTTCCCTCTCTTCTCCCCTTCATCTGTAGACTTGCAGTTGGGGAAAGGCCTCAAACTTTGACTTCCAGCCTCAGCTTCCTAGAGGGCTGGGATTACCTGTACTAATCTGTACCACCATAGCTAGTTAATACTAAATTCTTGAGGTTTTCATGTATGTATCTTTGAATTTCTTATTTAATTCTTTTTAGGTCAGATAACATGCTGCGTATGATTTCAGTCCATTTAAATTTCTGGAAACCTGCTGTAAGGCTCAGTGTTATTATGTTTTAGCCAGTTTACAGTGTGCACTGAGGAAGAATATCTATTCTACAGGAGTTGGATGCCATATAAATGTAATTCCAAGACAGGCCTGTAACCCCAGATAACTTTGAATTTCATTATAGATGTGTAAATTTACTTTTTTATTTTGTTTTTTCCCTGTGTTCTCTATAATTCTTTTAGAGTTCCCTTAGCATTTTCTTTTAAACTTTTTAGCCATCCCTCTTAGATTTTCAGTTTCAGTTTGTGTTCTGCAGTGTTGCTGATGACTGGGTCCGGCGGGCAGTAAGTTGTTAGGCAACTGTTGCGCCCCCCCCGCGTTCGGACGGAGAGGCTGCCCTGGGAACTGGAATCCACGTCTTCAGTGTGCTAGCACGTTGCTTAGGCAGCAGTATTGTGGCTCTGCACATACCATGCAGAGCTGATCCCCACTCTTCTGGGGTTGGAGTCTGTCTGCACACATTATAAACCACTGTTGTGATTTTTCTGCCGTAAACAGTTATCTAGAATACATTCTGCCAGCTTTTTGCACTTAGAGTTTTTACCTATTCTTTTTTTTTTTTTTGAGACAGGGTCTCGCTTGGTAGTTCAGGCTGGCCCTGAGCTCACTATGGTGCCCAGGCAAGCCTCGAACTCAGCCATCCTCCTGTCTCTGCCTCCTGAGTGCTGGGATGACAGGCGCGAGCCACCACGCCTGGCGTTTTTACCTATTCTTGATGTTTTGCTTCATTGTGCTCTTGTAGACCAAGCTACTATGGCAGACCAGAGGCAGCGTTCACTGTCTACCTCCGGAGAATCACTGTACCATGTGCTTGGGCTGGACAAGAATGCAACCTCAGATGACATTAAAAAATCCTATCGGTAAGTGGCTGAGTGAGGGTCCTTTCCCTCTCAGAAGGACACAGGTCTTCAACCGGGCGTGTGGTGGCTCACGCCTGTCATCCCAGCACTGGGGAGGCAGAGGCAGGAGGACTGCTGAGTTGGAGGCTTGCCTGGGCTCCACAGTGAGCTCAGGGCCAGTCTGAACTATAAAGCGAGACCCTGTCTCCAAAAAATAAATAAATAAATAAAGTCTTCAAGTGGTTCAATCTCCACTCTACCTAGAGTCCTTGAATAGAGAGGGTTCTCGTGCAGATTCAGTACCAAACTGGTGACAGTTATTTTGCTTTTCTGTATGTTTGGTGTGCTTCTCATAGCTTATAACTCAGAGTAGTAATGTTCTCTTAGCAATAAAAGCTAAACACTTTTCAGATGTTCTGGCTATCTGCAGTTCCAGAGAGAATTTAAAGGATGGCCTCGGACTCAGATTCCCAGCAATCCTCCTGCCTCAGCCTCTGAAAGTGCTAGATTGCCAGGTATGGTGGCGCATGCCTGTAATCCCAGCACTAGGAAGCCATAAATTTGAGGCTAGTTTGAATTATGTAGTGAGACCCTGTCTCAAAAAAAACAAAACAGCCGGGGCTGGTGGCTCACGCCTGTAATTCCAGCACTCCCTGTCATCCCAGCACTCCCTGTAATCCCAGCACTCGGGCGGCAGAGACAGGAGGATTGCTGAGTTCGAGGCTTGCCTGGGCTACATAGTGAGCTCAGGGCCAGCCTGAACTACAAAGCGAAACTCTGTCTCAAAAAAAAACAAAACAAAAAAATACCAGGGCTGGGGATTTAGTTCAGTGGCTCTGTGCCTCCCTTGTAATCTCAAGGTCCTTAGCCCGCCCCCCCCAATAAAAAGCATAGTCTAATTTGTGAAGTAGGTTCTAAGGCCCCATGATCGCACTCTTCATGCCTGTGGCTTTAGTGCTAAGTGCAGTAAGCAAGCTGGGGCACTAGGGGTCAATGTTAAGGTTTCCTTTTGTGATGCTGAAGTTAGTGGAAGAGAGGGTTGGCATTCATGCCTCAGAACTCTCCTCTGGAGAGAAGTAGGAGCTTCCCTAGATACAATGCAGGTTTCTTTTGACCTTGACCAGGCCTCTGAACTATTGGAAACAGGTGGTCGGTGGGTAGATATTTCTTCCTCTGGACCTTCCAGTGGATGAACGTGAAATGCGAGAACAAGTAGAGCCAGGAAATGGTTTTGATTTGCAGGAAGCTTGCCCTGAAATACCACCCAGACAAGAACCCTGATAACCCAGAGGCTGCGGACAAGTTTAAGGAGATCAACAACGCCCATGCCATCCTGACGGATGCCACCAAAAGGAACATCTATGACAAGTATGGCTCTCTGGGGCTCTACGTGGCCGAGCAGTTTGGGGAAGAGAATGTCAACACGTACTTCGTGCTCTCCAGCTGGTGGGCCAAGGTGAGGGGCTCGGGCGGGAAGAGGCTTGTGCCTGGTAGTACTGCAGACACTAAGGGTCTGGGCGTGGTGAGGTGGGCCTGTCGTCCCAGCATGTGGGAGGCTGAAGCAGGAGAGTCTCTGTGAGTTCAAGGTCAGCCTAAACTACGTAGTGAGACCCTGTCTCAAAAACAACAAAGGGTCCATGCATTTGATTCAGACGCTCCACACTCTTAAGAAATGGCCTCGGACCACAGCAGTCCTCCCCTTCCTCCTGTGCAACAGGCGAGGATTGCAGTGGGCAGAGTGGCCAGCGCGCACTGCACGCCTGTAGCAAGGTCTGCTGAGCCACCTGTGGCAATAGTTTCTTTCTGTTGTGTGGCTCGGAGTTCTTAAGAGGATTTAAGTAAGAAATGAGCCGCTTTAGTGGGCCGGTGGGTTAGCTCAGTGGTTCCGGCACCTGCCTCGCAAGTGCAGGGTCCTGAGTTCGATCCCCAGTAACCACATACAATGCTGGGCGTGGTGGCTCACGCCTGTAATCCCAACACTCGGGAGGCAGAGGCAGGAGGATTGCTGAGTTCCAGGCTTGCCTGGGCACCATAGTGAGCTCAGGGCCAGCCTGAACTACAAAAGCGAGACTCTGTCTCAAAAAAAAAAAAAAGAAAAGAAATGAGCCGCTTTGGGATGATGTAGTTAGGGTTTTTGTGGCCAGGGAATGGGAGAGATCTTGAAATCTAATGTCAGAAACTGTTGATTTCTCTCATTTGTATTAACCTTCTTGTTTTCCCTGTTTGTCCACCATATATAAGCCCAAAGAGTAGGAATTTTGCCACAGTTCCTAGCTGCAAAAGTCCGTGACTGCCTCCTCAGCTGAAAAGCCTCCCTGTGGCGTGGAGGATGGCCTCTGCCCCGCCTGCCCTCCCTGCAGAGGCCCCTGCACAGAGCCGGCGGCCCGGGAGCCCATGCAGTGCCCGCACTCTCTCTCTAGGCCCTGTTTGTCTTCTGTGGCCTCCTCACCTGCTGCTACTGTTGCTGCTGCCTGTGCTGCTGCTTCAACTGCTGCTGCGGGAAGTGTAAGCCCAAGGCGCCCGAGGGCGAAGAGACTGAGTTCTACGTGTCCCCCGAGGACCTGGAGGCACAGCTGCAGTCTGACGAGAGGGGTGAGTGCCTCCCCCGAGACCCGCGAGTGTGCGTGGGCAGAGCCAGCGCGGGCCCTGAACAGTGTCAACTGTCTCGTCAAACAGGAGGGCACTGACACTGTGCCGCGAGTGTGTGTGGTGGCCGCGGGGACAGTGAGGTGTGCACGTGGACACTGGAGGTAAAGCAGGCGCAGGGCTCTGTCCTGCCGTGACCTGTGGTAGCCGTAGGCCTGAGGGAACAGAGGCGGGAAGGGCCGCAGGCAGGCGGGCGGGCTGGGGGCTGGCGCTGACCTGCAGCGACTGAGGAGCCTCCCGAGCGTCTGTCTAGGCGGCCGAGTGCGGTGACGCGAGAGCCCCGCGATGGGCGCGTGGCGTGGCTGCTGCCCTTGTGCCACGGGGCTGCGTGCTTGCCTTGCAGAGGCCACAGACACACCGGTCGTCATACAGCCCGCGTCCGCCACAGAGACCACCCAGCTCACAGCCGACTCCCACCCCAGCTACCACACCGACGGGTTCAACTAAGTTCGGGGCGGCTGTGATGAGAGGACGAATCAGCACCCGGCCACCGCAACCTTAGAATCACGAACTGTAGTCACCGAGATGGGGCGGCGGCGCTGGCCTGCCTGGCGTGGTGGGCCTCCCACTTCCTCTCTGCCCAGCCACCCGTCGATCCTCCATCCGTGAAGTGCGTAGCATGCAGTATGTAAAGCAGTGTAGCTACGGTCTTCTGCTCCGTTTTTCCTTTCTTAATAGCATGTATGGGTCATGTTCAGTGTCTGTGTGTGGAGCTGCCTCGGGGCTTTCAGTCAGGTTGGTCCGGGGAGGGCTCGCCCCACTGCAGGGCCGCCCAGCCAGGAGGCTGCGGGGCCCGTCCTGGCCTCGGGGTCCCGCCCCGGCTCCGGCCGCCCTCTGATCCCAGGCCTGGGGCTGCAGGCCGGGCACTGACCTCACGGGCTGGGAAGGTGAGTGGGCCGTGTCTTCCCAGGCACCACCAGCATCACAGTCATCTTCGCGGTGTTTGTGTTGGGCGCACTTTGCGCTTCGTTCGCTTGGCCTCACGGCAGGAAGGGCTCACTTCCTTCGGTGGCGGGTCTGCTGTGGAAGGCCCAGTGCACCCTTGCTGAGGTGAGCGCAGGCTCTTTGCACAGGGTCGGACCGCAGCTCGTGTCCGTGGGCTGGTCCTCTCTTCCCGTGTGTTTCCCAGCCAAGAGCTAGGTTGATGGGGCCATGGTCTCTCCTTCTGTAGATCTGACTCCACATTCCTTCCAAGCTTTCTGTTTTTGAGATTTTTTTTTTTAACTTCTGAAAACTGTAAGTGATAGGCTCTGCTTAGTCACAGCCCGAGGGTCTGTGAGTCTGGGTGGCCGGTGAGGCGCGGCCCCTTGTGCCTGGAGGGTGCCCGGAGCCTCCCCCTGTGCTTGTCGGGGCTGGTTCGCCCTCTCCGCCCTCATCTGTCTGTCACCCACAACCCAGTAGAGCAGGAACACTGGGCTGTGGAGGAGGCTTCTGGAGCCAGAGGCTCTCGGGAGAGTTGAGGCCCAGGGAGGCCGCGCCGGCGCCTGGGCTCATCGGCCTGGATGGCTAGTGCTGGACCACAAACCCCTGTATAAACCACTACGATCAGCCTCCCGTCTGTGCCCGGGCTGTGCCCTGGCGGGGAGCTGAGCAGACAGAGACCACAGGCCCGTACTGACTGAGGTTCGGAGCTGCCCCACCCCCGCAGCTCCCTGCATGTGCCGGACCAGACTCCAGCGGGCTGGGTCCCCGTCGACCCTGCCAGTGCTAAGCATCATCTCAGTTCCCAGGAGAGGTGAGGAGGCCCCGTGGAGACTCCGTGCCAGGCAGCTTGCTGTGTGCTCCTAAGTCCCCTTGGCCCCTGCCTGCTGGCTCTTGGCCCCATCTTACCAGCATGTCCAGAGAGCAGGGTTGAGGTGGCAGGAAGTTACAAAAGGGGCAGAGAAGTATGAGGGCTGAGCCTAGCGTGCTTCAGAATACCTCACTGTGGGCCCAGCCCGTCCTAGGTAGAGCTCTGAGGCTGTCCGCCCAGCCCGCCCGCGGCTGTCCGCACGGCCCACGAGCTGCTTGGCAGCCAGCACCAGGTGCTTGAGTGCATTTATCTGTTTTGCTCATAAAATGATCGTGAAGACAACAGGCGGGGCCTTCGTCTGGCATTTGTTAGAAATAGTTTGTGAACATCAGACTTCTTGTGAAAGGTAAGAAATGCGCTGTTGGGCCCATCCGGAAACAGGTGAGACAGCTGGTGTCGCGTGTGCCAGGCCCAGCATGGCAGCAATGAGGGACTCCACAGACAGTCCACTGGTTCACCGTTCGTGGCTTCCTAGAGGTTATTAGAAAGGGAGTTGTTTTCCCTAAAGTGGCCAGGAGCCACGGGCAGAGTGGGCGCGGTGCGGAGCGCGGGGCCCGCCTGGGGCTTGGGGCAGCCACCCTGGTCTGCAGCTCTGTGCTTCTCCCTCCTGGCCGGGGCCCTGGCCGGGCGGCTCTTCAGCGGGGAGAGCCCGGTGTGGCTGGTGTAGAGAGCAACATTTGAATCCAGTGTCCTCTAGAGTTTGTAAAGCTGAGGGAATCATGTAGAATGTGTAAAAGTGAGTGATAGAGTTGTCAGGGCGGTGACAGCGATTATCCGAGGCCCAGCGGGGCTAGCTGTGAATGTCAGGGCGGGGAGCCCTTCCCGTGGCCTGACTTTGAAGCAAAGCCCTCTTCATTGTTCTGCTCTGTTGGTCTCAGGCCTGTCTGGTTTTGCCCCTTTTAGTAAGGAGAGCTGGTGAATCCTGGGGAGCAGTTTGCATCACTTCCTGTCCAAATGCTAACAAATCGGAGCGGTACCGAGTTCTCCTGACTCCCGTGCTGGTGGCCCTGGCGGGAGTCTGCTTCCCTCGGGAGCATCGCCTGGAGTGCGGCGGCCAGTGTGGAAGCCCTCGGAGGCCCGGGTGCCCCTTGGTGTCCGGGCAGCACTGGTCACTTCTGAGCTGCGGGAAGCGTGTGGGAGAGACGTACAGAGCCGTCTCAGCGGAGACGCTGCTGCTGCTGCTGCTGCAGCGGTGTAGTTTCTGTTTTCACTCAGTAATGTGGTCTTGTCTTCCTTCTGGCTTTATTCTATTTTTAAGCTGCTTTAGATATACTGCTCACTGTTCACGAACCTTCCTAGTTCTCTGTTCAGTTAACATAGCCACACCCAGTGGGGACCTGTTAGACAAAGAAACCAGAGCGTTCGGTGTAGTTAGCGGGGAACTTCATCTCAGTGTTGTTGGTTGCTGGACTTGCCCAGCCCAGGAAAGGGCCTGATCGTGACACCCAGGACCCCGCGGATGTCCGGCCCGTGTGCCGCGAGCCGCAGTGCCCGTTGTCCTGCTGAGCCCGCGGCAGTCTGTCCCAGGTAAGCCTCGCGCTGGAGGAGCAGCCACCAGCGCAGACGGGAGTCTCAGGAGACAGTGGCCCTGGCGTGCAGGCTGTCGCTGGGGGTGCAGGTGCTGTGGGCAGTGCCGGCTGGATCCTGCCCGTCCGCTGCAGGCCCTCGGCACACTGTGCGTGGGAGTGGTTTGTGAGGAGTGTACCGAGTGACCGATTTCATTCCTTTCCCAGTATTCTGCGCTGTAAACCCACGTGGCCCAGGACTGACTTGTTTCTGTTGTATTTTGGTTACAAATCATCCTCCTGTGGAATTGGCAAAAGTTACATCTTTACTGTTTTCACAAGCACGGTTGTGTGTGGGCTGTGGTGTGTCTGTGTGTGTACATATGTGTATATGTATATATCGTGCAGCAGGCCTGTCATGCTGCTGTCCAGTGGCTAAATGACAAGTACAATAAAGTTGGCTCTCAAGCGGCTCTGGTTTCTTGACAAGTCAGGCGGGCGGGGCCTCCATATGGTCTCTGGCAGACGCACAGGAGGACCCTGGGTCACCCTGTGTAGAAAGTGCTGCCGAGGCCCTGCCAGCGTTGGGCTCGCAAGGCTGGGCACGAAGTGGCTGTCACAAACATGTCCATTCCTGGGGCCCTGTCATCCTGATGGGACCTGCAGGTACGAGAAATCTGATCGGAAACTTTCCTCTTTCTTGAAACGTTGAGACCACTTTTCTGAGCACTAGATACAACCATTTGCAAGGACCTGCACGAAGGCCTGGGCTCCAGGCTGACCGGTCCCGGCAGGAGGCGGAGGGAACTTGCACCCCTCTGGGAGTGGGCTGGGCCAAGGCCCCTGCAGGCGCCATTTGTGAGGTTTGATTTCCTGGAAAGTGGGCAGTGTTTCACACTAAGGGGGGAGGGGCCACACCTAAGCATATTTATGCTCTTTTTAAAAGTTAGATGCGTGGCAAGCAGTTGTCCATGCACTGGTTTCATCCTGTTCCCGGAACCCACTCACCCGGGCTACGGCCGCTGCTGTCAGAGCCCAGCAGACTCTCCCTGCACTCGGAGGGCCAGTCTGGAGGGCTCTGATGGTCCACATGGTGATCTCCGTCTTGTATGTGTGAATGTTGACCTAAAATAAAGATAACTGTTGTAAAATAAATGTTTTCACTGCAGACCGGGTGTGCCTTATTTCACGATACTCCGGAATCCTCCTCCTCTGAGAGCCGCACAGAGGTGCCATCTCCCCTGGTGGCTGGGACCTCACTTTTCTGCTGGCACAAGTGTGACTGCCTTTCCTTTTCTTCTCCCCCCGCCTCTTTCTTTCTCACTCCATTTTCTAAATAACAAAAAAGCTTGCGGAATGAAAGGGGCCTGGTAGCTAACGAGTCCATAAGCTGTGGGCACCTTGAAGCACAAGACTCGAGGTCTCAGTGGCTGAATCCTCACCTGTGACCCAGAGCCAGTGGGGGAGGCCTGTGGTCTCCACACCAAGCCCACAGTTCTTGGTCCTGCTGCTTGCCCCACGGACAGTGACCTGCCTCACCTTGCTCATGCTGCTGGGCAGCGGTCATGAGCTGGCCCAGCTCCCGCGTGCACAGGTGCGGGTCTCTAGGGCGGCCTGTGTGGAAGCCATCGTGAACCAGTGTCTGACTGCATGGCGGCCCAGGGCCAGCTACGAGCCTTCCCTTCACCCCGTAGAAGATTCTGTGCTGAGCTGGCAGCATAAAGCAAGGTGAGGAAGAGCAGAGCACCCGTTGGCAGCTTGGTTCCAATGGGACAGTCCCTGCTGCCCCTGGAGCACGGTCTGTCATCTGAGCCTAACCTGGGCACTCAGACTGCCAGAGTTGTCCTACCCACCTGCCCTAATGTACCTGGACGCGTGGCTGCAGCACCTTCTGCCCAGATGCCTGTGTGCCCCAGCTGATGACCATGCCCTGGCTGCCCCCTGTCCCCCAGTCTGACGTCACAGTCCCTGAGCATGGTGTGCCACGCGCTCCGTTCCATTACCGTAGTGTTAGGGCAAGGAGCAGGGAGCCCTGGCCTAGATACAGTGCAGCCCAAGCTTGCGTGGCCCCTGGGCCTCTGTTCCTCCACTTCTACTAGAAGCATCCAGTCCTGGGCTCCCGCAGATGGTGCCGTGTTTGCCGAGTGCGTGTGTGTTCCTGAGGTGCTGTTCTGCGCACAGTGGGCCCTGCTTGGGTGGGAGCAGGACAAGGGCGGCCACCCTACCCCAGGAAGCCAAGTCTGGCCACCGGCAACAAGCTACCTTGGTGACACCTCGGCTGGCCACTGAGCTTCCTCCCTGTGGTGGGAGCGCCGGGTCGTCTGCCTTTGATCTTAGGGCAGAACAAGGCTAAAAGCTATCAGACCTGAAAAGCAGTTGGGTTAAGCTAAATTTTTAAAATACTTGAAGAAAGGCTAAGAATGCCTTGAGAACATTCAGGCCTAAGGTGAAGTAATTTGAATCAGAGTTTTTATGAAAAGAGAAATTAGTGCATTGAAGACCAGTTTGTGCTCCCTCCCCAAACCTGGTCTCACCTCTGGGTCCATCCTTTTCACAAGTCTAAAGATTGTCCACCAACCACACACCTGTATTCACAGCACTCGGGTGAAGCAGGAGGATTGCTAGTAGTTTAAGGCAAACCTGAACTAGATAGAAGACCCTGTCTCAAAAACAAAAAGTAGGGCTAGAGATTTAGCTCTGGTGCCTGCCTTGCAAGCACAAGGTCCTGAGTTTGATCCCTGGTAACCACATACCACAGTGCCGGGCATGGTGGCTCACGCCTGTCATCCCAGCCCTTGGGAGGCAGAGGCAGGAGGATTGCTGAGTTCAAGGCTTGCCTGGACTACATAGTGAGCTCAGGGCCAGCTGGAACTACAAAGTGAGACCCTGTCTCAAAAAAAAGGAAAAAGAAAAAGGAAAGCTTGTCTGCCAGTATCAGCTCCCACAACCAATACATATCACCGCTTTACACAACTTTATGTGAATTGTATGGACCGTACAAGGTTTTTTGTGTGTGTGTGTGTGTGGTGGTGGGGATAATGGAGACTGAACCCAGGCCCTTCACCCAGCCACATTCCCATCTTCTCATGTTTTCACTTTTTCTGTTGTTTTTTTTGTGTGTGTGAGACCAGGTGTGTGGTACCACCTGAGCTAATCCCTGGCCACTCTTTCCGTTTTGAGATGAGTCTTCATCAAGTTCCCAGGCCGGGCTTACACTTGTGAGGTGTCTGTTACCAGTGCTGGGTGGTTTTTTTGGTGTTTTGTTTTTTGGAGACAGGCTCTCGCCTTGTAGTTCAGGCTGGCCCTGAGCTCTCTATGTGGCCTAGGTGAGCCTGGAGCTCACAGCAATCCTCCTGCCTCTGCCTCCTGAGTGCTGGGATTCCAGGTGTGAGCCACCACGCCCGGCACTGTGGGGTGTGATCCACACTCGGGACCTCGGCCTGCCGGGCAGACGCCGGAACCGCTGAGCTAAGTCCCTGGCCCTGCCAGAGCTGCTTTCTAGCCAAGCTCCCTAGCACCGAGCTAGACCCCGCCCCAGGTACTTGTCTTCTTAGAGTGTGTGTGTAGGGAAGCATGGACACGCACGCCTGTGGCCCAGTCCCCTGCGAGACTGGAGCGGGAAGAGGGCAAATTTTAGCGAGAGACTGCCTCGGAAGTCGGGGGAGGGCCTGACTTCAGGCTCGGTCCGCAGCAGGGACCTCGGGGCCGCTCGGCCTCTGTCCGCTTCCGCCCGCGCTGGGACGGCCGCGCGAGCTCCTCGGTCCTCGCCGGGGAACCTGCAGCCTTCCCTTCCCTCGCCGGCGGCGCCGTCCCGCCCTCCGCGTCTTCAGTCGGCCCTGTTCCTGTGTTCTGTGAATGCTTTTGCGTAGGTGGAAGCCATCTTTATTATTTTCAGCATTGTTCGTGTGGCATCATTTCCGAAGCCGTGGCACTGAGGGCCAGGGATGCGGCTCGGTGGCACCGCTCCTGCCTGCAAGCGCAAGGTCCTGAGTTCGATTTCCGCTGCTGCGGAGAATTGCAGCAGCGCTGCGCGTCTGAACGCGGGAGGGCGTCAGGCAGCGCCGCCGGCCTCGCGTCCGGGCCCCGCCCCCTCCACCCGCGGGCCAACCGGGGCTCGCGGGGGCGGGGCGCCCAGGGAACCCGGGCCCGGTACCGGCGCGCGGACGGCCGCGCCATCGCTTGCCTGTGCCCAGTGGAGCACAGCGGTGACTCCCTGGAGCGGCCACCGGAAGGAGGACACGGAGAGCTCGGGGAGGTCCCAGGCTGGCCAGGGCCGAGGAGGCGACCTGTGGCGCGCTCCGGAGCCCACTCCCTGCCCCAGGCCCTGTCTGTCGGGGCGGCGGCGTCCGCAGCCCTCTGCCAGAGACACGCACGACTCATACCTCTGGGCTCCGGCAGTGCGGGGACTGCAGGGCATGGTGAGAAGACCCGAGCGGTTCACGCCAGAGCTTGGCTTCCCCGAAAAAGACACTGCTCCCACCTGAGTCC
The DNA here is from genome assembly GCA_004025085.1 of Thryonomys swinderianus. Classification (NCBI taxonomy): domain Eukaryota; kingdom Metazoa; phylum Chordata; class Mammalia; order Rodentia; family Thryonomyidae; genus Thryonomys; species Thryonomys swinderianus. The sequence continues at coordinate 12,921 of PVIC010008497.1, forward strand.
CTCCCTGGGCCCTTGTCAGCGCCCATATATTAGCTTGGGCAACTTAGCAAGCCACTTTCAAAATTTAAAAATAAAGAGAGGGCCAGGGATGTAGCTCCGTGGCGCTGGCAAGCACAGGTCCTGAGTTCAGTCCCCACTGACAAAAATAAATAAGCAGATCAAGAGGTAGGGATGTAGCTGAAGGGATCACTGGGCTTAATCTTTAGGGGAGGGAGATGCACCTGTCCTCCTCACCCCGCTAGCCACTCCCAAGCCTGCGTTAGACCGGGAGAGCCGTGAAGAAGGTCCTCACGGTCTGCCTCCTGCCTGCCTGCCAAGGGGGAATCTTCCCCCCTGAAGCTGTTCCATCCAGAAGGCCGTCTGCCCAGGTTTTATCCTGGCACACCTGGGCCTGCAACAGGCCAAAGACCCCAGGTGTCCAGGTATTTTTACCTGGTGCCTTCTGGCCTCCTGTGGCCTGACTCAGGTGCTGGAGGGCAGTAGGTCTCGCACCTACTGCCCACAGCACAAGTGACGCCCAGGTCATCGTCACAACCATGGACATAGGCCTTCTACTGGGCAAGCTAGGGTTCCTATCCCACCAAGCCAGGGCACCTGTTGCCATCCTCTGACAGCTGAGGCTGGGGAAGGGCAGCACCTCACGGGCTGACAAACCTGAGATTGACCTGGAGATGTAGCATTCTCAGGTTGGACAGTCCTGGAGGCACCGCCCGGGGCAGCTGGTAGAGCCAGGACAAGTAGGGTTCTTCGTGGGCCCTCCACCTTCCCTGAGCGTCCCAGGAGTTTGTGCCAAGCTCAAGGAAGGGTCCAGGTCTGAATGCAGCGCCCACCCCTGACTTGGCTCGCGCTCCCTGCTCTGGGCTCCCCTGCCTCCCAGGTGTCCAGCACACCCCCCTCAGCCTGCGCTGGCCTCAGGAGCCACTGAAGGAGAATCTGAAGGGCGGCATAAAACCTCCTGGCTCCCAACCAAGTCAGAGCTTCAGCAGGCTCTCTGGGGAGCCCCTGCCTGAGCTCACCCTCAAGGCTCGGCCCTGCTCCTGCCTGGAAGCCCCCAGCCTCGGCAGCCACTGTATTATTCTAGGAAGGGCCGGGACTTGTTTCCTGGCACTAGAAGGGTTCTGGGGGCCAGAAGAATTGCCTGTCCCCTCTAGCACCTGAAGTCCCTCCCTTGGGGCTGTTTGGAAGGTTCCCCTGGCTGAAATGGGCCTGAGAACCCCCTTAACTGTGACCTGGCCTCCGCAGGCCCTGAGCTACTTCCACAAAAGGAGAGCCAGGCCCGGGCCTCCCAACACCACCAGTCCTGCGGAAGGGTCAGCCCTCAGGCTCGCGCCTGCAGGGCATGTCCTTGGCCCCCACTGACGGTTACAAAGAAGGACGGAGCCAGGCATCATGGCAGATGCCTGAAATCCCAGCACTGGGGAGGAAGAAGCAGAACAGCTGTGAGTTCGAGGCCAGCCTAGACCAAATAGTGAGTTTAAGGCAGCCTGAACTACATAACAAGAGCCTGTCTCAAAAAAAGAAAAGCAAGGGCTGGGGAGTGAGCTAGCTCAGTGGTTCCGGCGTCTGCCTGGCAAGTGCATGGTTCCAAGTTCAATCCATGGTACCACATTCCACAGTGCCAGGCATGATGGCTTATACCTGTAGTCCCAGCATTCGGGAGGCAGAGGCAGGAGGATTGCTGTGAGTTCAAGGCTACCGGGCTACACAGTAAGTTCAGGGTCAGTCTGAACTACAAAGCGAGATCTTGTCTCTCAAAAAAAGAAAAAGAAAAAAATACAAGCTAGGCACTGTGGCGGATGCCGCTACTCAAGAGGCTGAAGCAGGAGGACCACAATTTCCAGATCATTTGGACAATTTAGCAAGAATCTGTCTTGAAATGAAATTTTAGGAAGAATTTGGGCTGTAGCTCAGAGCTAGAGCACTTGCTTAGCATGTACAAGGACCTGAGTTCCACCCCCAGCACTAGAAAAAAAGGGAGAGAAGAGAAAAAGAGAGAGAGAGAGAAGGAAGCTCCCTCTTCCTAGAGGCTGCCAGTCCATTGCTCTCAGCCTTGAATCCTGTCATTCACAATCACGTGTGTACCTGCGTCTGTGGTGTGTGCTGTGTGGGCGCACGCACCACGTGTGTGGATGGGGTGTTGGCAAACACATGCAGGCAAAGTTCTGACCTGTTCTCCAGCAGCAGATCAGCCTGACGAGTGGGGCGGACCCACCCTCCCAGGAATGGCCTGGCTCTGCCTAGCTCCCCACTCCGCCCGAGACCTGGCTAGAAGGAAAGGTTTCTCCCGAGCTGAGGCCCTAGCGGTGTGAGGTCTGCGGGTGTCCGGCCTGGAGCCTGGTCAGCCAGTGGACCAGGGTTCTGGAGACAGGGAGGGTCCACTCACCACAGAGCAAGCCCCCCGGTGATCTCCGAATCCTCCTTCAGTTCTGCCCCCGGCGCCTGGCTGCTCCTTCAACAAGCCACCTGCTTTATCTGCAGGCTACCACTTCCGCCCAGCAATTTCCTGTCCCCACCCCAAGAAGAGCTTTTCCATGACAAAGCCTTTTGGGGGCAGGGCCAGCTGGCTGAGAGGTACAAACCGGACCTGGCTGGACAGGGAGTTCGGCAGGTCCCCGCCCACCTGCCATACTTGGAGCTTAGCACCTACATATACATGTGTTTAGGCCTGTGTCACGGGTGGGTACCTGGGGGTGACCAGAGGAGCCGACCCCCATTCTGTGGAGTCCAGTGTGCCAGGAAGGGGTGAGGTGTGTGTCCAACCCTGACTGGGTTACTGCCCCACGGAGGCCCTGGCAGTGTTCTCAGAGCCGGGCTCCTTCCACTCAGTCCCTCCAGCAGCTGCCTACACATGATTCTGCTGAGGCCCTTGATGGCACGAATGTGGCTGGAAGACGAGGCTGCGGAGGCTGGCTCATGGCACTCAGACCCGCGGTGGCCCCGTACCCTTCCTGGGTCCGGGCTGTGGGGGCTCCGTGCTGTGTGGCTCTGGCAGCCCTGGGCCTGCCATCACTACCGGGCAACCAGACCTTTACTCCAAGGAAGGAAGTGCCCACCAGGGGCACCCTGCGCCCCCTTCCGCTGCCCATGCTGGCCTGATGGCTGGGGGTGGAGTGGCCATTTCCTGTAGCCTCGGAGAAACTCCAGCCGGGACACCCTCTGCAGCCCAGCTAACCGGTCATACTTATATTTTCTAAAGCTTTATTTACCTTGTAAAATAGATTAAAATCTTGGGTAACTTCTTTTCGTAAATTAAAATAAATTAACAACTTTTCTTTTCCTCAAGACAGGGTCTCACTATGTAGTTCAAGTTGGCTTTGAACCCTGGGCCCTGCAGGCCCGGGGCGGCTAGCCCGAGAAGGCCGCCTCCTCCTCGTCGCCGTCCGGGGCGGCGTCCGTCCCGAAGTACCGGTCACCAAAGTTCCCTGCGGAGAAGCAGCCCGGTGTGGCGGGGCCCGGGCACAGCCCCGGCCCGCAGCCCCGTGAGGGCCCGCAGCCTCACCGATGCCTGGGATGATACGGAAAAGGTCGTTGACACGCTTGTCCACAGCCGTGGTGATGATTCTCACACGCGGGAAGGCGTAGGCCACGGAGTGCACACCCATCTCCGCCATGAGCAGTGACAGCAAGAAGATCTTGTCCTCTGGCACGTCGTGGTCCTGGCCGGGCAGGGACCGCGGTCAGTCCCAGCCCCACAGAGCCTCTGCGCCCGCACCGAGCCCACTCACCAGGAGCACGCGCACTGCCATCATGGCCGCCGCGCCCGTGGACACCGTGCAGTCCATCAGAATCACGTGGTCATCGCTGATGTCTTTGGGCAAGCGCAGGTAGTGGAGCTGCGGGCAGCGGAGGGTGAGCCGAGCCCATCGGGCTCCCCGGGCTCCGCCCCAGCCCCGGCCCGCGACCCTCCCACCTCCGGCTCCCCGGTCAGCTGGTTGGTCTGGATGAGGATGGTGCCGATACGGACGTCTTTGCACACAGCGCGCAGCGCAGGCTCCATGGTCTCCCCAGCACGCAGGATGGACACACCTGTGATCTGGGGAGAGGGAGAGGGTGGGGGAGGGGAGGGGAGGGAAGGGAGGGCCCCCCCGCCCGGCCCTGCTTACCTGCTTCCCCGCGTAGCACTTCCCCGCGTAGTCCTGGCCCTGCGGGCTCTGCACCACACAGTCCTGCCCGAAGGAGCAGGGACCCGTGAGCCCCGCCCGCCGCCCGCCCCGTCCGGGCCGACCCCGTGGCCGCCTCTCACCTGGAAGGGGAGGAAGGAGAGGGCGTGCTCGATCAGCAGCCGCATCAGCCTCTTGGAGTAGAAAATGAACTCGTCCCGGCTGGTCTCCTTGTCCCTGCCGGCGGGGGCACTTAGCGCCTGCAGCGGGCTCCGGGCCACGGTGCCCTGCCCTGCCGCCCGCAGGCGGCGCTCACCTGATGATGGTGTGCATGCCACGCACTTGAGGTGTGCTCTTGAGGACACTCAGCGTCTGGGGAAGGGGGTGGCACTGGTGTGCCGAGGCCAGCGCAGCCCTGGGGGTACAGACCGATCGGGGACACTCACAAACGGGCACCTGCTCCGAGGGCCCTCCTTGCCCCAGGACAGCGCGCGTCACCCTGAGGGGACCACTGCGGGCGAAGGCAGCCGGCTGGTGGGCTCCGGCTGCCTGGCTGTGGCTGGTCTGGGGAGAGGGCCCGGGGCCCGGGCTGTCCCGCCTGCACTGCCAGGTAAAAGGCAAGGGCAGCAGCTGGCCGGGCGGGCGGGGCGGGGCTCCCTCCGGCCCGAGGAAGCCGCAGCAGCCAGGCGGCGGAGGGAGGGCTCGCGGTGCTGACCCGTCCTGGCCCCGGCCTCTCCCTGGAGGGAGAGCCCAGCCCGGCCCCACGCCCACACCTCCAGGGGGCGCAGGGCCCTCGGCAGAGCTAGCAAAGGGGGCTCCACGGGACAGGGCCCCCCATCCACCCAGACTGAGCGGGAAGAGGGGCCGGGGCGAGGCAGGCGGAGGTGGAGAGGAGATAGCGGGCAACCGGACGGGCAGGCGGGCCGGGTGTGTGGGAAAGAGCGGGGCGCAGGGGTGGGGTGTGGGGGGGGCGCGGGCACAGCCGTGACGGGCAGGAGGCACACAGCGCAGCACAACCAGCGCGCGCTCTGCTCACATATCCCAACGCAGCTTCCTCTGCTCGCCAGGTGAAGAGCGCGTTCAGGGAGGGGGCAAGGCAGGAGACGGGTTTACACAGCGGAAAAGAACAGAGAGAAGACCACTCAGTGGGCAGAGCGCTGTGCCCCGCAGAGGGTGCCAGCCACGGCAAGAGCGAGAGGTCGGGGCGGCGCGCGGGCTCGAGGACCCCTCCCTGCTGCCACGGGCCGCTTCCTGTGCGGAAGGAGGCGCGTGGGGCCCTGGCCGCCACTTCCTTGGGTGGCCGGAGAATGGAAAGCGGAGCCGACCACAGCCTGGAAACTTTTCAGAGCAAGAACCTCCAGAGGGGCCTGACGGGAGTCTGCAGTGCCCAGGCCTGGTGAGGGGCGAGCGGAGGCAGGCGGGGTCCAAAGCAGGGCGACAGGAAGGCGACCCTGACAGGAGGCATTTCCACGCGCCCCAGCGGAGGCTCGGCCTGAGCGTCTGGGCCCGAGGACAGCGCGCCTCCTGCCTCCGGCCTCTGGCCTCCGGCCTGCCAGGTCCTCTACGCCCTGCCCCAGGGGCTGGAGGACAAAGGAGCGCAGCCCCACCAGGCGGCGGAGGCAGAGGGGAAGACACAGGAGGCGCCGCCCTCTGGCGCGGCCCAGCACAGACGCTGTGAAGTCCGGCAAAGTTACTTAAGCTCTCTGGGAAGCAGGAGCAGGGCCACTCTGGCCTCAGCCCGCTGCCTGGCTGGGCACCAGCTCAGTCCCGGAGTCCAATGTGGACACTGGAAATGCCTCCATCTGTGCAGACAGTGGTGGAAGTCTTACCTGACGCTGAGTTCACGCTGTGGCGGCAACACAAGGAAACACAAGGGAACGGGTGACGCGTCAGTGACCAGGGAAGGTGCCGGCTCCCCCACCCCGAGAGTGGACAGGCTGTGCCCTGTGGGGAAACGGCCCAGGCAGCTGCCAGGCCTGGGGGAGGTGAGCTTCTGCCGGCCTCACACCGGGGGGCCGCTTGGGCCAAGACCTGCGGTCTGGGTTGGGGCAGTGAAGGTCACTTCCCCGCGCCCTCTGGCGGCTCTGGCCCTCCAGCGTGTACCTGGGGCCATTCCTGAACTCGAAGGCCAGCCGCCAAATGCCGCAGGCGGGTCCTGCAGTGCGAGTATCACTTTCAGGACACACAGTGAGACAGGAGTCACTGGCCACCGCGGAGCTCAGCACTGAAAGCCCAGGTCCTGGGCCAGGGGCAGTGAGAATTCCTGGTCCCCAAGGATCGGGAGGACGGCAGTGCACCCCCACGTGAGGCCACGCTGCAGCCCTTGGCTGGGATCTGAGAGCTGCGGCCTCCGGCCGGCACAAGGGGCTGGGGCTGGCTAACGGAGCAGACTGACAGCAGGCCCGGGACACTCCGAGGCTGGCAGCTCCATGCGACACAGTGGGCAGCAGCGTGCCAGGGACACGGGTACCCCGGCCAGCTCACCTCCTCCAGCTGGCTGTGTACATGCTGCACGATCAGGTCAATGGCCACCGTGTTCCCGCTTCCTGGGTAGAAAGCAGAGAGTGACTCGGAGGCCGCGTTGCCTGTGTGCCCCCCGCCCCGTGTCAGTGGCCTGGCAGCCTCACCTCTGGGCACCACGATGTCTGCCAGGCGCATGGTCGGCTGGATGTACTGGTCAAAGGCAGGCTTGACAAACTTGTTGTATTGCTTGATGACACCTTCAATGTCCCGCCCTCGCTCGCCGATGTCCCTGCGCAGCCGCCTCACCAGGCGGATGTCAGAGTCTGTGTCCACAAAGATCTTCATGTCCAGGAGCTGGATGGGGACAGTCAGCCAGTGGGTGGGCCTAGGGCTGCCAGGAGGGCACTGTCACGGCAGTCAGCACGGCCACGTGGGCAGCTACTGCTGTGAGACCTGGCCTTGTGCGGGGCCAGGCTGGAGCGTGCACCAGATGCGTGCACAGGCGTGGGCGCCGCTGGGTCCCCAGGCCGGGTGTGTGCTCTGGCTCCCTGGAGGCGGGGACTCGGACAGAGCTGGGCAGGGCGTGACACGCCGCGGCTCAGGGCAGCGCCTGCGGTCCCGTGGGCTCTGGACTTGGTGAGCTGGGTGGCCTCGCTACTTAGCCTCCGGCCGCTGTCCCTCAAGGAGCTGTGTCGGAGCCAGAGCTCCCGTGTGCCAGCCAGTGGCACCTTCTGGGGCTGAGCCAACGTCCAACTCAGCTTCCGTGACCCTCACCCTCTGGCCTCACGTCCTCGCGGGCACCTCAGCGAGGAACGAGGGCACGAGGAGCGGGGCAGGTCCCGCACAGGACGCCGCGGGGTGTCCACAGCAGCCACACCCTGCCCGCTGCCGAGCAGACGGACCAGTGCACGCCGTGCCCGCGACCTCCTGGGGGTGGCAAGCGGCCCGCTCGGAGCAGACTGAGTGGCCCTGAGGACGGGCAGGAAGCACGTCTAGGGCCCGGGGCCACCCGTACGCGGTGTTGCGGCAGGTGCTCACCTCCAGCAGGGTCTTGTCGGCAAAGGCCATGATGCCCTCGAAGATGATGACGTTTGCACCATAGAGCGTTTTCTGCAAGGGAAGCCGGGAGCGTCAGGCCCGCCTCTCGCCCGGGCGGCCCCTGCGGCCCCGAGCCTACCCATTCCTTCTTTCTGCTGTGGGTGGTGAAGTCGTAGATGGGGACTTGGACGCTCCTCCCCTGCTTCAGCTTCTTGAGAGTCGAAATGATGAGATCGAAGTCGAAGGCGTCCGGGTGGTCGAAGTTGAAGTTGTTGCAGGCGGCCTGCTCCTGCTGCTGCTGCGTGAGCACCTGTCGGGCAGGGAGCACACGGGCCTCGCTCCCGCCCGGCTCCCGCCGCAGGCCCAGGGACCGCGGGTCGAAGGGAGGGGCAGGCGCTGCGGGCGCCGAGCGGCGCTCACCTTGTAGAAGGAGTCCATGGACAGCAGCACCACCCAGGGCACGTCCAGAGCCTCGATGATCATCCTGGCCACAGTGGTCTTCCCAGAGGCACTGCCGCCTCCCAGCCCTGCCGGGGAGGAAGAGACCCCCACGGTCGGAAGCAGCAGGGCCGGCTGCGCAGATGGGTCAGAGGTGCCCACCTACGCGCCTCTCACCGATGGCAAAGGCCTCCTTGGACTGAGTGCCGTGCTCGTTGTACCAGGGAGGCCGGCCCGCCGTGTAGATGGTACGCTTGCTTGTGCGCAGCAGGGGCGGCTCGGACTTGCACTGGCTGGTGGTGCGCTTCCGGGGAGAGCGCCCGGTACCCACGGGCGGGAGGAGTCTGTCCAGGGACCCTGCATTGCTACTGCAAAGACAGACACACTCAGCTTGGGCCAGGGCTTCCTGGGGCCAGGGTCACACCCAGGGGGCACGTCCCTGGAGGCACAGGCTCAGCCAGGATGGCAGCCCACCCCGGGTGTGCACGAGAGTGCGCCCGCAGCCCACCCGGAGGGCCTCAGGTCATCCGGGCACAGACTGAGGGCAGCAGACGACAAAGCGTGGGACAAACCACATCTCCGGCCACACTCTGCCGTCTGTGTGTGCTGGGCTGGGCTGAAGGCAAGAAGACCCCGGGGAGGACCCTATCCCTGCCCAGCCAGGCACTCACTGAGCAGCCCAGTCGTTGGCATCCTGAAGGGCAGGCCCCTAAGAGCAGTGGCTTGGCAGAGGTGAGCCCAGATGCCAGTGGAAGCATGGCCCTGTGCAACACGGTGCCCTGCCAACCCTCACTGGCTATCAGAGCATCGGACAGACGGCAAGAGGAGACCGGATAGCTGGGAGTGGTGCACAGGCAGGGAGATCACTGCAAGTGATCACTACGAGTGCTACACAGTAAGTTCAAAACCAGCCTGAACTACACAGTGAGTCTCAAAAACAAGAAGCAAAAGAGGAGAGCTCGGCTGGGATCCTGCCAGAAACCCTCCGGGGTCCCCAGGTAGAAACATCATCGTCTGGACTGACTGCAGAGCTGGACCTGAGGCCCCACGGACAGGGGGCTTCCGGTGCAGACTGACCCGGGACGGCGCAGGCCCGAGCCCGCGCCCGCACCACACCACTCCTGCCGAGTCAGCGCTCCGCTGCCCGCCTCCTCTGCAGCCGGCCGTGTCCTCAGGGTCCCTGTGAGCGCGGACAGCTGCAGGGAAGGGCCGCGGGCTGTGTGCACAGCTACCATCGCCCAGTGTGCCCTGAGAGGCAGAGCCCGATTGGAAGATGGAGTGAGAAGGCCATCCAGGCTGGGAAGGCCCACAGCGGACGGGAGGCCGGACTGGTCCCATGTCCTCGGAAGCCCCTTTCAGGCTGCCCCAGAGGCTTGCGGGGTCAGCGGCTTGGGCTGGCAGCTCGCACTCCACCCTCGAGGGGAATGACTTCTCAGCCAGGGCCCTGACTACACGGGAGCACCTGGCAGGCGGGAGAGACGTCTACAGAGATGGCAGAAGCTGGCTCTAGGGATGCTTCACATCCATGACCCCAGGACTCAGGAGGCTGAGGCAGGAGCATTTCAAGTTTCAAACCAGACTGAGTATAGAGTAAGATCTTATCTCAGAAATGAAACCGAAACAACACAAAAAGAAACAACCAGAAGGGAAGGGGGAGGCGGAGGAGGAAGGAAAAGGAAAGACAACAAAGGAGAAAGAGCGGAACGGTGTGCAGGGCCGGCCCTTTACTGCTTCCTCCGGCCGTACCACTTAGCCATCACTGCCTGCAAGCACCCGAGCTTTGGACCCTGCAGAGAATATAAGGTGCCCCCTAGAGCACACTTAGGTGGGAAGTCAAACTATGAAAAGATGAGACTCCACTTATAGAGAAACTCAACAGATAAGCCAGGTCTGCGAGTACATAGACCTACAATCCCAGCTACTCTGAGGCTGAGGCAGGAGGACTGCAAGTCTCAGTTCAGCCTAAACAGCTTAATGAGACCATGTGTTAAAAATAAAACTAAAGGGTCTGGAGGAAGGTAGCTTAATGATAGAGCACATGCCTAGCTTGTGTAAGGTCCTGAGTTCAATCCCCAGCCTCACCAAAACAAAACACACAGCAGATGAAGCACTGTCACCAGAATGTGCCTTTGAGTCACTGCGTGAGCACAAAAAAGCTACAAATGGGTGGGGATTTAGCTCAGTGGCACTGCCCACCTCCAAGTGCAAGGTCTTCAATTTGATACCAGAGGGGGCGGGGCTAGAAATGGATCTGTCAGCCCTAACTGGGATTAGCTCTGGGCTGCGCTGGGGACTGGGATTCGGGACAGACTCCCCCACATTCAGTGTGTGTGAGCACATGCCTCACTGCCATCGTGAGCCACACCGTGTGCTACCTCTGCAGCAACTGCCACCCGGAGGGTCACGCAGGGCTTCCTAGGACTGCCACGCGTGGAGGGCATGGGGCACGACAAGCACCTTCCTGCCCCTGGCACAGGAGCACTGTCTCCAGAGGTACGCCCCTCCCGGAGTACCTGCAGTGACCACAGTCCGGGAAATTGCATGTGTTGCACAGTGTAGGTAGCGGAGGAAAGGAGCTGATGCCTATGCGCCGCGGACCACACTGGCAGCCCTCAGAGGCACCGAGCAACGTGGGCACAAGCCTAAGCAGAGATCCGTCTGTCTAGGGAACCACCGCATTTGTCCCTGGGCACAGACGGGCCCCGCTGTTCCTACAGCACCCACCCTGAGGGCAGTTTCGGGAGTAACTACCCCATTTGGTCGCACTTCTGGCTCTGAAGCTCAGCACCGGCATGGGCGGCAGGGAAGGCGTAAGGAACACAGCCAGCTACCAGGATGGCCAGGCAGGGTCCCGGGACAGCACTGCTCCGCCGCGCACAGAGCAGGATCAGGACAGCCCAAGGCAAACACGGGGCAGCCGATGACCAGATTCTGAGGGACTCCCTCTCGCCCCTCAGATCTGCCTAGAGGCCTCGAAGACAGAGGGGCAGACAGGACTCACAGACGCCCTCGGTCACGTCCCGATCCCTGATGGCGCAGCTGCTGGTCCCCGGCACACCAATCCAACGGGCACTGCGGCCCTGGGCAGCCCACCGGTGGGCGGTGGCGGCCCCTCGGCGAGCCTGGGAGCTGCCTTGACCGCAGAGGCGGCGCAGTCCCACAAGACGGGGCAGCTCCAGCGGACGCTCGGGACCACGGAGCGGAGCGCAAGCACAGGCTGGCACCTCCTCTCCAGGCTTCCCCACGCTGGGGCCGCAGGACGCTTCCGGCGCTGGCCGTGCTGAGCTCTGGGTCCTCACGGGGCAGAGCAGGGCCGACTTGGAGACGTGAGGAGCAGTCAGGGGCTCGGGCTGCCCCTGCTCTCCTGTGCCCTGTTACACAGCCCTCTACCAGCGGCTCTTTCTCACCGCCCTCAAGCGCCCCAGCTCCCCTCCAAGGCTGGTGCTGCTGAGCACGCTGCAGACCTGCCGGGGAGCAGCAGCTACAAGCGGGCCGCAGAGGAAACCTGTCTGACTCTGCTGCGGATGAGCCCGGACAAAGTCAAGCGGGCCCACCCCAAGCCCAGCTCGGCCACCCCACAAGAGAGGTGCCCTGGGGGGGAGTCTGCACACAAGCCCTCGTTCCCATCTGCAGACGGACAGGACACTTCTGATGAAAGCTAACCTCGGGCCGAGGGACTGTGAGCCACGGGGTACACCAGACACGCTCACGACCCACAGCCCTGGGCAAAGCCACGCCTGTAGCCTGAGCCATGCAGGCTCCCCAGAGCGCCTGCCAGCCTGTTTGTTTCCTGATATCCATAGACACGCGCCGCATGCAGGCTGCACCACACACAAGCTCAGAGGGCCGGCACCACGGGAGGCAGACTCTGCTCCCCAGCGAGGACTGTGCTGTGACTTACCTGCCTTCTGCTCCCAGGGCCCAGCACCCTGAGATCCTGATGCCAGGGTAAGCAGGGGGGCTGTTCATGGCTAAGGACGCAGCGGACACAGAGATCCCGGAGAGGGGGGCTGCTGGACGGGGGCGATCCCGGGTGTGCGGCTTAGGCGCTGGCCATTAGGGGTGGCATCGCACGCTCTGAAATCCGCAGCAGGTCCCTAAGACAGCTCAGGGGTTCTAGCTACTGAACTGGCCCTCCATGGTGCAGCTACTGCTGTGGGCAGCACAGCAGGTAAAGAGCTGGAGGAGGGTCCGGAGCCCTGGCAGACAGGCTGTCTGCTTTGGGGAGGGCTGAGGCACAGAGGCCGCGAAGCCCCGGGAGCCCTCCGTGGTCCAGGCACCCCCTTGCTGTGGCCTCAGAGGCCAGAGCCACAGGCATAAGAGGATCACCCAGCCGGGTCTCATGCGCCAGATATTAATAGCACCGATTCTGCCTAGCGCGGCCCGCACAATCCCCAAGCCAGCCCTGCAGACGGACTTCCTGCCCTTGCGCGGGCGTGCTGGCTTCCTGCCTGGGGCTCGCTGAGGACCACTGTGCTCCAGCACCTCCCACAACTCCCTGAAGGCAGCTCTTTCCCCCAACCCCACCCATAGGACAGGCAAGTCTGAGGTCCCTCCTGGTGACCAGGTGACTGGCGCTGGATGCCCCACCTTTGGTTCCAAGGTGCCCCCCGCAGGCATAAACAAATCTGAAATTCTACCCTCCAGCAGCATCCAAGAATAACTGCACCACCCCCACCTCGCAGAGGCTTCTAGGTCCCTGCAGCCACCCCGTGCTCAGCAGTCCCCGGGGACACTGCCATCTCCCCGCCCATGGCAACAGGTGGAGGAGGCTTAGGCCCCACCCTCAGCAAGGGCGGACCAGCCGAGGGCCGTACAGCCTGATCCGCCCAGAGGCCCTGGCTGGCCCCGCCACCTCCCAGGGCAGGTGGATTCTGTGTGCCAGCTCCCTCTCGCCGCAGCAGTCCCGAGGCCAGCTGGCTTCCGGCGCTGAGACGAGGGCCAGCCAGAGCTCGAGGAAAAGGAGGACCCCACGCGGGCCTCGCACATCTCGAAGAAGGGGCAGTCCTGGGCTCTGGCGTGAGGCAGCCCCTCCCGCTGGCTGACCCTGGAGCCGACCGGCTCCCGCCCGAAGCCGGAGGCACGGGGAGGAGGAGCGCGCAGGGGGCTGGCCTAAGGTTTGGGGCTGCAGCTGCCTGGGCAGCGGGTGCTCAGTCCCCCTGCACTAGCTGCAGCAGAGGGGCATCAGGCCGACCAACCTGCACAGTTCCTCGGGGGCCCCGGATGACCAAAGCCCCTGGCTGCGGTCCATGAGGAAGTCCGTCCAGCGTGGGCAGCCAGGGGACTGACAGAGCCGCCTGCCCAGCTGTCCAGGCTCACCAGGGCCCACCCCACCCCAAGTCCGTACCCCAGCTGGGGTGACCAAAAGCTCCCGTTGCCAGCTCCCCTCCCGGGAGGCGATGCCATCGGGCAGCTGGTCACACCCGCGGTGCAGCTGGCTAACACCTCTGCCACTTTGGTTCCAGGGCTGCCGGAGGCCATGCGGCGCCGGAGGCTTCACAGTCTCCTCTACACTGCTTCGTGCGTGCGTCGGACACGGCTCAGATCCCTCCCCACCCCCCTGGAGCCGAGGAGGAAGCGGCTTCCGAAGGGACGAAGGCTTCATATGTAGTGGCACCGTGAAGATGCAAGCGCAGAAGCCGAGGCTCCAAAGTAGGTGGCCCTGCAGGGCACATGCCCCGCCAGACACACCGCATTCAGCATGCGGGAGGGACTGTGAGGGGAGCTGGGGGCAGACTCCCAGGGACAGCGGACGTCTGGGAGCCTGTGCTGTGGCTGCCGCTCGGCCCACGCCCGCCCGCAGGCGCAGCGTCTGGAGCGGGTCTGGAGACGGGCCGGCCTTGGGCTGCCGGGCGAGACAGCAGGGCAGCGTTCACAGAGGGGACGCAGGGCTGGGGGCCCATTCCGCCGCCCGGGGACACTTTGCCAAGTGGGCAGCTGCTTCCCGCTGCACTGAGGGGGCACCGCCGGCCTCCCCTCCACTCCGCGGCCAGGTTTCCGTCGCACACGCAGTGCCCACGGGCCTTCCCGCCCTGCTCCGGCCTGGGGTGCCGGGACAGAGCCATGAGGCTGGCAGCCCCCCGCCCCGCGCCTGGGAGCCCCAACTGGAAACGAGATCTCGGCCTTCACCTCGACCCCGCCGCCGCAGCCCCGCAGCCCCGAGCTAAGGCCCCGCGCCAGGACACTGCGTCGTCACAGCCGCGAGCGTCCGGCCGTGGTCTCTGCTGCTGGTCCGTCCAGCGCTGCGGGCTGACAGCAGCCCCACAGACCGGAGGCGGCCGCCCGCTGCCCGCCGCCCGGTGGGCGGGACCTCGAGAGCCGGCAGCCGCCCCGAGTCTGCGCGCCGCCCGCCCGCGGAAGCCCGCGGAAGCCCGGGTCCCGCCGGAGCGAGCGGTCAGAGCTGGGCGGCGCCCTGGGAGCGGCCTCTGCCCCCTGGCGGCCACGGCCCGGACGCCGCGCCGGGTACAGACCCGCTCCTCCGCAGCCCGCGGCCCCTCTTCGCGCTCCAGCCAGAGCCACGAGGGCCCGCGCCGGCGGACAGTCCGGGCGCGTCCGCATGCAACTCGGGACCAACCGGGCTAACGGGCGAGACCCCGCCCGGAGCGGTGTTCCCGGAAGGTCAAGCGCGCCGCGGCCACCGGGCGCTCAGGGCCGAGGGACCCCGCCCCGCCCAGACGCCCGCCCGCGGACCCCCTTCTCCCGCGGCCCGCGCTGGGCCCGCCAGGCCGCCTACCGCCGCTTCCCCACCTCTCCAACGGGGGCGCTGGCGCGGCCGGGCCCGAACGGCCGGCCAGGCTGTGCCCCGGGCAACTCGGGCCGTGGGCCGGGCTCGCCCCACCCGGGCGCCGGCTCCTGCAGGGGGCTGCGGCCGCTCGACCCTTCCCTCCCCCGCGCACGGCAGCCGCGCGTCCCCTCCGTGCTCGAGCCGCGCCTACCGGTCTTCGCTCGCCGCCTCGCCAAGCTCCGCCTGCCGGCCGGGCGCATCCAGAGCCGCGGGGGACAGCGAGGGCAAGGGGGCGGCATCCCCGGAGGCCGGCGGGGCGGCCATGGCTCAGGGAGACCGGGCGGCTGCCGGGAGCGCTCGCCCGAGCGTGGGGCACCCGCGGACTACGAGTCCCAGAAGGCCGCGCGCGCCAGCGCGTCCGTACGGCGGAGGCCTGGGCGCCTTAGCAAACTCAGGTGCACAAAATGCCCTGGAAAAGAAATCGATAAACATTTATTTGATACAGTCATTTCTAATACATACAGTTGATGGCCTGCCCCCGCCACTCCAGTCCAGGGGGCAAGGCGGGGACGAGGATGTGGACAGATGGTCACAAGACGGGCAGGGCCCAAACTCACCGTCAAAACATCTTGCAAATAAACACTTTTTGTAGATAGAATATATATGTATATATATGGTTACAAGTGATAGCTGGAACTGTCTTTCAAAATGCACTTGTGTACTGAGAACTGCGTTAAAAAAAAAAAAAAAAAGATAACCTAAAGTCTAGGACACATGGCCTTAGGCAGAAGGGGTGACCCAATGACCCTTCCGGACCCAGACTCAAAGGCAAGCTGCCTGGGCCCACCTAACTATGGTTCACAGGAACAGCCTCTCCTCCCAGGGCCTCCCTTCAGAATCGCCAAGGGGACAGGAAGGACCACTGGAACCTAGGACACACCCTCCTCTGCCTGTGCAGAAGCAAATAAAGTGCATCCCGTGTTTGTGGTAAGTGTCAGCCCCTGGGCACTTTTCTGTCCTGAGGGCAGGGCTTGCACTGAGCCAGAGGTAGATCTGCAGAGTGAGACCCCGACTGTCTCATTTGCCAAGGTCCCAGGGATGGGCCTCTGCGGTCTGGGGTTCTGCCGTGCTGGTCCTTTTTACTGAGAGTGTTTATGGAGGCCAGGGGTCCCCTGGCCTTGACTGGGAAGAGGGCAGACCCTCTTGGGCAGAGGGCTCTACTACAGACCAGCTTGCCACTGCCCCTCACCAGCTAGTGTCAGAGGAAGGAGGGAGGGAGGGGTCCAACCCAATAGCCACTTCTGGCAGCAACCCCAGGCCCACTTCAAAGACAAAGAAGGGAGTTAAAGTGCTAAATATCACGTTACCCAGGACCCCACCTCCCACACCAGGGATTACCTGTGGGCTTTGAGGTGTCCTGGAAACTCGCCCCCCAACAAAAACTAGGTCACCCTCCTCCCCTCAAGTGCCAAGTACCTGAGAGGCTGGGGCAGGCAGCCATACCCTGCAGAAAGGTGTTGGGGGTCCAACCTCCTTCACCATAAGTAACAAGGACAAAGTGCACCAGGGCCCCTCTCTTCCCCACTCCCGAGCTGCACACCACTGTGGCACACAGAATATACCTAAGTGCCCTCCTACCCCTAGAGCCCCGCTTGCCCTCTGATGCTGGATCACACCTGTCTGCCTAGCTGCCACGCACCGAACAAGATCAAGGTATGTGGGGGAGCAGTAGGCACCCTCCACACCCCTCCCTGGGCTGCCCACCAGCCTCGGCAGACAGGAAGGGCACGGCAGCCCAAAGCCTCCTGGACTGCTCTCCCCCCGCTGGGAAGGGGAACACCCAGTCGACACAAACCCCTGGGCAGCAGAGGCCTGGCCAGTCCTGGCCCAGCTCAGTCAGGCCCATCCTCGGCACCAGAAAACCCTTAGCACCAAAATGTCAAGATTGTTGTGAATTTTTGTATAAAAAACAGAATTTAAAAAAGTTGTTACTTATCACAGCAACGAGACTGGCATCCACTACACCCAGGAGACACGCACACAGGCAAATATCAAAATTCACATCATCCAGGATCAGTGAGGCCAGCCCTCAGCCCGCCCCAGCCTGCTGGAAGATGGCCTCGGTCCAGAGTTCCTGGAAGTACCCTCCTCTCTGTAGCAGTGTTCAAAGGTGTGGCCAGGGAGGGGCCGAAGCCGTGGCCACCTCCTCCAGGCGCCCTGGGATCCCTGCCTGACCTTGCCCCACCTGTAGACCTTCCTGTCCCGGGCCCCAGTGGGGAAGACGCGGGCCTGGAGCTCCCGCCGCGGCCCTGGCCCTCCACTCACTGGCCTTCGGCTCTGGTGTCGAATGACCATGCCATCAGACACACGGGGGCAGGAGGACTTCCCCAGGAGCTCGGCCTCGGGCCAGTACCACCTGCTAGATGGGGGATGTCTTCAACAGGGGTGACTCCTCACAGCTAAGCCCCTTTTGCCCCGCCCCGGCTCCAGGGAGACAGACTACTTCAGGCCACAGGCTAGGAAAGAGAAAGACGTGCCCACCCTCCCCGACGTGCCCGAGCCTCCAGCCCGCTACCCTGCCAGCGGGGCTCAGCAGGATGCGCTGCGGGGGAACACACAGGAAGCCCTCTGATGATGCAGTCGGGGACCCGCACAGCAGGGTCACGGAGGACGGGTCCAGGGGTGGGGTAGATCAGGCCCAAAGAGGTAGAAAACAGAAGCAAAAGAACCAGAGAGGGGACATGGGCAGCCATGTGGGTATCAGGCCCGCCTGGCAGCGGCCAGACGGGCTGTCCTGGGAGGTAGGTGGGGATACTGGAGCTCCAGTGTTGGGAAGAGCGAGGCCCAGTGGGAGCAGGCAGGGCTGCTCGAGGCCCTCCCGAGCCCGGGGCCACAGGTCACGGGCGCCTCGGGAACCAGGGGCAGGGACCTCACTGGGCCTGAGGGGCGGAGAGGAGCCAAAGCCTCTGACTGCTCTGCACTGCGTCACCCCGGGTGCCGAACCCCGGCCCTGCCAGGCCGTTAATGTCCTCCCGGGAAGGGTCGGCCTCCTGGCTATTGCACTTCTGCTGTCCTGGCATCCTGGGCGGGGCCAGCCCAGGTGTGCCGAGGCAGCCTGAGCGGGAGAGGGGAGGGGGCTGGCCGCCCTTGCTGGGCAGATGCGTGGGGATGGAGATGGAGTTCGGGTCGACAGCTGGTTCCTCCGCACTGGGCAGAGTGGGGCTCTGTGGCTGGGATGGGGCTGGAGCCCACGGACCAGGCTCACTTCTCAGGCGCCCTGCCGGTTCCCACCTTCCGCCCAGCGGAGGCCCGGACCCCCCTGTCTCTGCCTCCCAGGGGCCAGTCATCCCGGCGTGGAGGCAGCTTGGGCACGAGCTCCTCGGGGGGCCGTTCCTTGGGCTTGCGGCCCCGCTTCCTCCCACACCCCAGGTTTTTCTTCTTCTCTTTCCTGGGCAGCAGTGAGTCCTGGCTCCTGTGCTTGGGAGGCGGATCTGCTGAGGTCCGGAACCAGTTCTGGGAGAGAAGAGTCACAGTGAGGACCCGGGACCCTGCGCCAGTGCGGCAAACCCCGCCACCTTCAGACCAGGCAGCCAACGGCGGCGGGACAGCTGGGGCGCAGGGCCCCCCACACTGTCTTTTGTCCAGGGCTGCTCGGGCCGGGGCAGCCTGGCCTCTTCATTCTCCCAAGGAAGCAGGACACCACTTTGAGGCGACACTGCCAGCCTTCTCAGCACTGGGCACCTGCTCCAACATCTCCCCAGTCATTGGCTCACCCCTTGCCCACCACACCGGACCCTGGCCACGCCCTCTGGGGGCCAGCGGGCCCTCCCTGCCCTCCCTTCCCCACCGCCCGCGCTACTCACGCACCTCTGCATGAGTCTTGAGGATGTGGTACTTGACCCCGCTCTCGGAGCTGAACTCTTTGGGACACAGCAGGCAGTGGTACTTCCCTACCAGGTGGTCCCCCTGCAATGCACGGGAGATCTAGGACCTAACCCTCAGGGCACCAGAGCCCTCACCCAGCTGCTCGGGGTCAGAGGCTCCCAGAGAAGGCTGTGCTGTCTGTGCCAGGACAGGGGCCCAGCAGGTGGGCTGCAGAGACCTGCAAGGTCACTGTGTGGCAGGACCCTTGAATTGTTTCTGCTCCAGGGAGGTTGGGGAGTTAGGAGAAGACAGGAAGGAGGAGGCTGGTGCCCCAGGGAAGGTGCAGATCTTGGCTGAGCAAAGATCCCCTGCAATCCTGGGGGATGAATTCCGGGTCTTTGCACTGAGGAAGTCTTTCAATCCTTTTGTTTCCTTGAAACAGGGTCTTGCTAAATTGCCAGATTCTCTGGCTGGACTTGTGATCATCCTGCCTCAGCTTCCCAGAGTGCTGGGATTACAGGTACGTGCCACTAAACATCGCCTGCTCAGGGTCCTTATGCCAAGTCAGTGCGCCTTCTGGCTTGGCTGGGGTGACCACACACTCATACCCATACACAAGGAGCCCCAGTGGCAGGGGTTGGCACTGACTGGCTCACAGCTAGGAGGACAGGACAAAGGTAGAGGCCTGGCCCAGGTGTCTGGCACCAGCCAATCTCTGAAATCATGCATGGGGGATGGTAGGGTCTCGTGACAATGTAGGCACCCCTGGCAGAAAGAGGCTGGCTGTGCTAAGCACAGGTCCGGAGATGGGAGACCCCAGAACTGACCTTGCTGCAGCTGGCAAGATGAGCCTTGAGACCAGACACACTGGAGTAGATGGCTTCACAGCACTGCAGGCAGGAGACAGCCGTGGGGGCAGGCCCTCCTGAGGCGTCCCACACAGAGGTGCACCCCGACTGAGCCCCAGGGAGTTCTGGGACCTCTTTGGGGAACATGGAAGGGTCTGACCCCAGAAGCCCTGGGGTATGGGCAAACTGGGCATAGATGGCCTGAGGTCGAGGCCCTTTGTGTTGACAGAGTCTCCATAAGAGGACCGTGCAGGAGCCCCAAATTAGAGATGGACTGGTCACTTTGAGGGCGGCCATCCCCCGACAGGTCTGCCTCGGTATCTGCTGCTATCCAAAAGGCCTCACCTGGGCCTCTGTCCTGGAAACCCCCGTCTTCCCCCCGCCCTCACCAACCTGCCCCAGCTCACATCATTGGGGCAGTTTACGTGGCCTTTCTCTTTCACTTCATTCTTCCACACCTCCAGCAGCTGCGGGTTGAGTGTAGGGAGGCCCGGGCGAGTGTAGTTCAGCTGTAAAGCCAGGCACAGCACCAAAGTGAACTTCAGGGCAAAGGACCTCTCTGCTCGAGGGCTACATCCCTCCCAGCTATGTACTGGCCCTAAGACCAGGCCAGCAGAAAAAGGATGTGGCCATCATGGGAGTTCGGGGCCGAGGCATGTGCTGCCCAGAGACCAGCAAGCTGGAGGCTGAGGAGCGAGCAGGGTATGACCGCGGCCCCAGCACTGCCCACGCGCTCGGCGGGCAGCTCACCCGAGCAGCCTCAGGCACAAGGTCGTCCTTCATGCGCCGCGTGGTCCAGTCACGGGCCAGCTCGTCCTCCGCAATCTCCTGCAGGTGAAACACAGCCACCTGGGCCGACGTGCGCCGAACACGGCCGCTTGGGGTCCGCTCCACACCCAGCAGGCCCTCTGCGCCAGAGGCCTTCTCCTCGGGCTCCTCAGGGGGCTGCGGGCAGAGATGGAAGCCAAGATGGACCGCGTAGGCAGAATAGCCAGGGATAGTGAGTCAGGGTCAGAGCGAGGGGCAAGCCCGCAGGGCCGTGGGGGGCACAGGGGCCCAAGGCACACGCGTGCGTGTGGGGAGTGGGGCCACGCGGCAGCCCCGGGGCCGCAGGCACTGGCCCTCCCACCCACCGCAACACAAAGAAGGCACAGAGAGCAGGCACCGCACCTACCAGAAGGCACACGGACACGAGGACACATGGGTGGCACACGGGAAAGACCACGGTGCCACAGCACGGGACTCGTGAGAACCATGAGGGCAGGGAGCACGGGCCACTCACCGGAGCTGTGTGCTCTGAACGCACGTGGTAGTCGTGGCCAGCCTTAGAGCGGTAGGTCTTGCCACAGTGGCTACAGGGGAAGGAGGGGGCGTCCACTTCGCACGCTGGCTTCCCACAGCGCCGCTGGTGGTACTGATATCCCATGAGGCTAGAGAAGGCGGCCCCACAGCCCTGGAGGTCCAGGCCAAAAGTCAAACAACGGACCAGCCAGGCACGATCCCTTAACCCGAGCTTGTGCCCTGGGCCCGCGTGCCCGCCACCGACCTCCTGGGGGCAGCGCAGCCGCCCCATCTGCTTCAACACTTTGCGCAGCCGCTCCCGCTCCTCCTGCTCACTTCCCTCCGAGGCTTCCGCATCAGTGGGCTGGAGACAGAACGAGCCACACGCCTGACGCCAGCCCAACCCTCGGGGAGCCTCCTCTGGGGTCAGGCGCGAGACCAGGAGTGGACAGGGGTATGAGGTCAGCAAGGGTTGGATGGGGCGCCCAGCAGAGCATACCTTGGCACTGTGCTCAGCCATGGTGTGGTAGTTGAGGCCAGCCTTGGACTTGAACTGCTTCCGACAATGCTGGCACTTGAGTGCATCTTGCAGCTGGCGAGACAGCCACACGTGAGAAGCTCGGCGAGGGCCGACGTCTCCCCTCTTGATGCCTCTCAGGGCAGCCTTACCTTCTGACACACCTCCATGTGCTTCTTAAGTCCCACGAGAGTCTTCCGGGTGACCACACTGCAAGTAGGGCACACAGCCTCTCCTCGTTCGTGGATGGCTCGCTGCCACTGCTCTTCAAGACCGCCTGTGAGGCAGGGCTGAGGCTTCAGGAGCTGGCAGGGCTCCTGGACGCTCTGCACACCAGGTGTG
Source organism: Thryonomys swinderianus (assembly GCA_004025085.1). NCBI lineage: Eukaryota > Metazoa > Chordata > Mammalia > Rodentia > Thryonomyidae > Thryonomys > Thryonomys swinderianus. Next base: position 34,536 of record PVIC010008497.1, read on the forward strand.
CCACCCGGCTCCACAGCAGGACCCCACCCACCGTCAAGACCTGCCCTGGGTCCCTGCCAGGCGGCCCCACCTGGGGTGGGGTGGGTCACAGGAGTTGAGGCCTCTTTGCTGACAGTGATGGGGGCGGCCGGCACCTTCTTGCGCACATCCTCGGGGCCTGGCCCCTCATGCTTCTTGGAGCGGTGAGCTCGGGCCTTGTCCTCAGCTTTGGCGAGGCCTGCGCGGACATGCAGGGTGGGATGAGGAACGAGGGGGTGAGAGCACTGGCACACTGTGGACCCACCTAGTCCTGGAGATGTCCAGCAGGTTATGGCCTCACCTTTGAGCCCAAAGGTCCCTGAGATGGATGGTTGTTCCCCCGTAAACTTCTTGGGTGTTTTCTGTTTCCTTCCTGACTCGGGGGAGAGAAAACAAGAACCGAGATTCTGGTCAAATAATCATCTAGGGCCAAGGCCCACTGAGCTGCTTCCCCAGGGCTCTCGTCTTACTGTGCTTTGTGCGCTCCGGGTCTTCCTCAGGGGGGGACACAGGGCCTGCAGGCCGCAACGCCTCCTTCCCCGTTGAAGGCCTGCTGCCCAGCAGCAGGGAGCCGCTGCTGGGGTCTGTGCTCAGCTGGAAGGCCACGCTTTGGCCTGTGGTAGACGGGCCATACTCCCCATTCTCTGGCCTGGCCTGCTTGGGTGGGATGGGGCAGGTGTCCAGGCTGTCTGCAGCCCTGCAGAGAGCAGGCAAAGTAAGGGCCTGGCAGTCCCGGCCTCGGCTCAGCCCAGGTTCGGCCAAGGGGACACCGTGCTTGGAGTAAGCTCCGGTACCTTTTCTTACTGCCGCTCTTCCCTGGGGCACGCAGTGCTTTGTTCTCAGACTTGGTCAGCAGCACCATTTTGCAGGGTGGTGTGTGTCTGCTGATGGCAACGGGCCTGCTGACTGGCACTGGCTTGCTGACCACAATGGGCCTGCTCACAGGCACTGGTCTGGTGACCGGCACAGGTTTTGTAACTGTCACAAGCTTGGAGACTGGCATGGGTTTGGTGACTGGCACAGGTTTGGTGACTGGAATGGGCTTGGTGACTGGCACAGGCCTGGTCACAGGCATGGCCTTGGTAACTGGTATGGGCCTGCTGACTGTGACAGGCTTGGTGACTGGCATAGGCCTTGGGACTGGCACAGGCCTGCTGACTGTGACTGGCTTGCTGATGCCAATGGGCTTGCTGACTCCCACTGGCTTTCCGATAGTGACTGGTTTGCTCACTCCGATGGGCTTGCTGACCCCAACAGGCCGGCTGATGGTCACTGGTCGGCTGACTGGGCCAGGCTTCGGGGTAGGCAGGGGATGGTCCATGTGATTCCAAATCCGGTGCTTCTCCAGCTGAGTCTTGGAGGTGAATGCAGCCTCGCAGAAGGGGCAAGGGAAGGCCATCCTATCTGAGATGGCACCCTGGGCAGGGAGGGCAGATGTGGGATGGGGCCCCAGGGGCCTCTGACCAGCCATACCCCCATGCATCCTTTTCCCCGACCCGTAGCCTCTTACCCCTTGGCACCGCTGGTAATGGTACTTGAGCCCGTAGATGCTGGGGAACTCCAGCCAGCATCCCGAGTTTGGACACTTCACCCTTGAGTGTGCCTTGAACTCATCCTTCCACTGGTTCATAAGGGAGAGCTGGGCATAGGGAAAGGCTGGGCTGCTGACTCTCAGCCACCTGGGCCTCTATCAACCTGTGCTCCAGACCCAGAGCCCTCCCAGGCCTACAGGGCACAGAGGCCACAGGAGCCCCTTGACCTAGGGACCTCAGCAACCATTCAAGCTCTCTTCCGGATCTGGACTAAGGGCCACCAACGCGGTTCCCAAAATCTCACGGCATGTCAAACAGGAAGGCCCCAGGCTACAGCCTGAAAGCTGGGAGGGGCTGCGCAGAGGGCAGGTAAAGCCAGGGCAGTGGCCTCAATTGGCAGACCCAGCACACGGCCCCCCCAGGCTCAAGAAGCTCACAGGAATGTCTCGGAGGGCCTGGTTCTCAGCTTTCGGCCGCCCCTTTTTCTTCCCTTCTGTCCGGTCACTGGCTGGACTTCCTGGGTCAAAGCAGAGCGGGGCCTGGCCAGGTACTGTCTGTCCACTGTGGAGCACAGGCATTCCTGCAGCACACAATGCAGCAGGATTTAGGGGCCACGCAGCATCACCAGCCAGGAAGGGCTCAGAGGCCTAGGCTGAGTCTGGGCTCTCCAACACGAGGATATGGGAGCACGGCTATGGGAAACCCAGGGAAGAGTCCAGGCTCCAGGACACAGACAAGATACCTCCTACCCCAGGGAGGGCCCGAGGCGCTAAGGACACCAGGGAGGTGCTCTGTTCTACCGCTGGCTGTCTGGCCCTCTGGGATGGATCCTGGCTCCTCACCCAGCTTCGGTGGGTCCGGCAGCATGGGTAATCGGACCTCTTTCCGGCTGCTACTCTTCCCAGGCCCGCTTCTGCTGGACCCTTGCAGCCGGCGGCCTCCTCCGACACAGAAGGGATCGCTCATTTCTGCAGAGCAAGTGCACAGATCTGTGAGGCTCAAAGGACTGGACGGGGCGGCCTGTCCCAGAGCTTCTCCTCAGTAGGTCCTCTTCCTCTCTCCAGCCGGGAGACCCGCCCTCCTGTTTGTCACAGAGCAAAGCCAGCGACAGGAGGCGTGACCGAGGCAGAAGGGCTCCCTCCCTGTCACAGACTCAGTCTGGAAATGTGCTGAGGCTCAGGGGCCAGGGCACGTCCCCAGGGAGAAGCGGGCTGTGAGGAGGAAGGAGACCGTGACGTTCCTCTCGGGAACCGGTGACGGCACCAGGAGCCAGAGCTGGTTCGCAGGCTGCCAGGCCTCGGGGTCGTCTTCCTCCTCGGGCCTCTGGCCCCTGTCACTTCAGACATGTGGCAGCACCCTACCTGGGCAGGCATCTCTGGACCCTTTTCCTCGGAAACACGAAACAGCCAAGGTGGGTGCCGAGAGCCGAGGCCCTCCCCAAACCCACGCACACCTCTCTCTAGGGGCGTCTCGCCCCGGGGCTCGTGCCTGCTGGCCGCCCCTCTCCACGTCCCGCAGGGACCCTGCACCAGACGGGGCCCTCCCCAACCTCTCGCCCTCCACCACTCCGCCAGTTGGCCTGCCTCGGCTCAACACGGCACAGCGGCACTGGCGAGGGCCCTGCCCCAGCCGTCTCAGGCCCGGGCAAGAGAATGCCCTGCTGCCCAGGACCAGGCTTCCAGGAGCCCGCTCAGCTGGAAGCACTCGGGCCGGCCGAGAGCTGGGAGTAGGTAGGGCTCCGAACTTTGCTGTGTATCACCAAGATAGCCACAACCACCAAGAGGGCGGGACCAGGGAGCAAGGCCTGAGCCCAGCGAGCTCTGGCCTGAGTTTTCTGATCCACTCCGATCTCGGGGTGTGGGAAGAGGCTGCAGAGCTCGGAAGTCAGGACAGTCACTGTCCGTTACCAAGGCTCGAGCAGCCACACACCGCGCCGCGGGCTGAGGGGCCTGAGGTCAAAGTTCTCGACAAGTCCTGACTGTACAGTTCCAGAAGATGTCAGTGGCCGCGCGTCACCCCGCCGACGCCTCCGGAGGCCCGGGGAAGGCGCTCGCTCGGCGCCAGGGCAGCCTTCCTGAAGAGTCGGGGTCTGGGCTCGGCGCCGGCCCGCGAGGGCTCCCCGGGCAGGGCCGGGCAGGAGCCTCGAGAAGGGGCGCCGCCGCGCACGGGCCGCGGACGAGGCCAGGTCCGCCCAGGCGAGGGCGGCCGGGCGCGCACCTGAGGCCGGCGGCCACCCACCTGTCACTGCGGGCGGCGCGGCCGCGGCTGGCCCGGAAGGCCGACCGCGGCGGGGGAGGGGGCGAAGGCAGTGAACCAAAATGGCGACTTTTTCTGGAGAAGGAGGCAGGAAGACGGCGCCGGCGCGGGGCGCGGGGCGGGCGGCAGGCGGCGGACGCGGCGGGCTTGGGGCCGGGCCGGGGCCGCCGGGCCGAGCGCGAGCGGCGGGCGCGGCGGGGCGGGCGGGCGGCAGCGCTTACCTGCGGCGCCCAGGGGCTGCGGCCGGGCCGGGCCGGGCCGGGCCGGGGCGCGGGCGCAGGGTCCGGGCGGCGCAGGCTGCGCGCCGCGCTGCGCACATGCGCGCTCCCGCCCCTCCCACCTTTGACAGTTTGGTGCGGGGGAGGGGGCGAACTCTCGCGGTATTCCTGCCGGCTCCGCGCTCGGGGAGGGGGCGTGGGTCCGCCGCGCCGCCCCGCGGGCCCCAGCCGGTCTCTCGGGCCTAGAGCCGAGCGGCCGTCGTGCCGTCCTCAGGGAGGGAGGTGGTTTGCGGACCGCGGGGTAAACCGAGGGAAAGGCGCGTGACCCTGTGCGGAGCCCCGCGCGCGGGAGCGAGGCGGTCGGAGGGGCTGGGGTCCGGGCTGGGGAGTGCTGGTCGGCCGGGGAGGCGGGAGCCTGTGTGCTTGCGGCCCGAACCTCCTCCCCGCTGCCCCCAGGACTGGCAGGATGCGGCCAGATCTCGCTCCGGTGGGCCCGGCGAGCAGCTTTGCCACTCTGGCCACTGTCAGCCCCGGAACTTTTTGGGGAGCCCAGCTTGAGTCGTAGACCGGCAGCCAGGGAGGACATGGTTCCCTGCAGAGAACCCGAGGGAGCCAGACCTCCCGGGGCATGCGGCTTCACCCTGTGGGGTTGAGGAACGCAAGCAGTTCGAGAGAGGAGAGGCTTCGTGGTGGGCTGCGGAGGAGGTGGAGAACGCCGGGGTCCCTGCAGGAGGCAGCCGAGGGCCGGCAGTCTCCTCTAGAGAGCTGCGCTCAGCTGCCCAGAGCATCCGATCTTACCAGGCTGAGTGGAGACCTGAGTTTTATTTTTTGCCTACAATATTGTGGAGATTTTTTTTAACCATGTGCAGTTAAGTATAGCTTTAAAATGTTTTTTTAATTATTCTTTTTTTTATTCCACAAACACTTCCGACCCCTCAGAATTGGTGTGGGGTGGAAGCTGCTAGGTGAGAAGAGGTGTGTCTCTTTTCCTGGGTCCTTCCTGCACCCCTCGGGCAGGCTTCTCTGCACTGGTATTGGCAGAGTTGGGTCCACCTCTTCTCAGTGCGATCTGGGGTCTGCTCTGAGAGCTGCATAGCGTGCTCACCCAAGACAGAAGTGAGATGCCTGGCCCTCAGTGGAGGCTCCACTGGTGACTCTTTGGAAACCTGAGGCCAGAGATCGGTGTGCATCTGCCCCACCCAAGGGACCACAGGAAGAGAAGGGAATTGCTCATGGAAGCCAAGGGGACATCCTTCCCTATTTGAATTATCCCTACCCTAGGTACAGGATCAGGAGGGGGTTAAGAGGGGTCAGCATCTGTGCCCCTTAAGTGCATCCAAAGTTGTCAGCTTCCCACAGGTAGGATACGTCAATTTCTGCAGACAGTTATGTTTCTAAGTAATCTTGTGTCCAGCAGCGTCCACATTTGGACAGCCCAATGTCATGGCTTATCTGTGAGTCCTGCACTGGGGGAAATGGGTGCTGATTGTATGTTACTACCCAGGGAACTGGACAGCAGAGTACATGTGGGGGCTAATCTAGATCATAGCCAGTGTGTCCAGGCTGTGGTGACTATATGTAAATATCTGTGTATCAGAATGTAAGGGACCAGTTGTTTCTGTGTGTATCCAAATTCACAGTATAATGAGTTTGTATGAACTGTGGATGTGGCATGTCCTGTGTGTTCCTGTATGTTAGAGGAGGTCACTGTTGTACAGCAGTATTTCTGTGTTTGGGTACTGCATATGTAGTGGTGTTTTATATATATATATATATATATATACACACACACACACACACACACACACACATACACACACACCTTTGTGGGTTTTGGGCTTATGTGCCTGACCAAATACACAAGTGTGTTTGTGCTGGGACACGTTGGGTCTGATTGTCGGTGTCACTGTTTCTGTGTCAGTGTTTGATGGCCCTGTGTTCCTACTTGTGTATCTGGTTGCTGAGTATTGTGTGTCAGAGTGTGTGCTGTGGTCTGTGTACGATGGCCGAACAATAAGTCCTAAGGGACAACCCAGTCAAGACCCTGAACCTGTGAAGACGAGGGACTTTGTAAAAAGGCCCTTTGCAGATGTGATTAAGCCTCCTGATCATCTCAGATTACCCTGGTAGGCTGTAGATTTAAGCATCCTTAAGAAGAGGAGATAGGGAACTCTACAGAGAGGAGTGATAGACAGAGACAGACTGAAGTGCTGTACCCTTGAGCCACCAGAGGTGGGAGAGGGAGGCAAGGGTCTTCTCTCATCCCCCTAGGATGTTGGTCCTACGGGATTTTGGACATTTGACTTCCAGGATGGATCTCTTCTGTCTTTTCTTTAACCTTACATTTCTTTCTTTGGTGTGAGGAATTGAACCCAGGATCTCACTGCATGCTATGAGCTATATCCTCAGCCCCTTGAATCAGCTTCTAGTGTTGGAACCGACCATTTGTGGTCCCTTGTTAAAGCAGCCCCAGGAGCCTCCTGCACCAGATGTCTGGGCTGTTGCTTCCAGTGTGTAATGTGTGTTCTCTTCATCGCTGGGGTGCCACTCATGTGGCCTATTTGAAGTCCCTCAGTGCCCTAGGACAACAGCAGCTCCTACGGGACAGCACACCACTGTTCCCTGGGGGCTCGCCAGGGTCAGGTTGCTGGGCTGGACACCCCTCCCAGACCCAGCACTGTGGGGCACTTGAGAACCAGATTTATTTCTTTTCTTTTTTGGTCAGAGTATAAAAAAATGAACGAAAACCAAGGAAGACAGGACAGGAGCACAGGATTGGCAAGACAGAACAGGGAGAAAGGAGCCGAGGTGAGCCTCTGGCTGAAGGCTGACGGTACAGAGGGGGATGCTTCAAGCAGCCAGATACAAGACAGGGCTCCCCATGGGTGAGGAAACAGGACAGGAGATGCCGGGCCAGTTGTCCAAATTTCACTTGCGTCTACAAGGACTAACGTGGAGAACTGAGGCCAGCTCCAGACAGAGAGGGGCCTGCAGCCTCAGCCTATGTCTCGAGACCTCTGAGCCCCAGGGCAGTGGGAGAGCAGAGGAGCGAGACAGTGGGGACTTCCGGGAGCTCCTCCCTGTCTCTCGTGGGAAGCACCAGCTCCAAGCCCCCCAGGGCAGGCTGCCCAGGGGTCTGGTGGTGGACATGGTGCGGGCTCCGGTACAGTCTCTCCTGTGAATCCAGCTTTAGGGAAGGGGTAGGGAGCATACCCACATGCATAACTGCTACTTGAAAGGTAAGTCCAAGGGCCAGGGAATATGGAAGATGTTTCAAAGTGACTTTCTTGTAGACACAGAGTCACCTGCATAGGGCTAGAATCTTTGTTGTGCCAATTTGGCCTTTGGGAATTGGCTTCCTGGGCCTCTTTCAGTCTCAGTTCCCAGAAGTAGATGTGGGTATGGCAAAGGTTTCATAAATACTGAGCGAGGTCTTGATACAGTGCCCAGTGGGGCAGGTGCTGATGACCACTACTCTGGACAATGGGTTGGGCCTGCTGGGCTCGGGGCGGGAGGCACAAACCAAAGGGAGCCCACACAGTTTGCCTCACTGTGCAGCTGATCTGGTGGTGCTGGGGAGACAGAACTGGAGAGATGCCAGTGGGGGGGGGTCACACGGTGAAGGGAACATAAATAGAGACTCCTTTGGAGTCCAGGGTCGGTCAACCCACTCTGGCTCCAGGCAGCTGACCTGTGGCATGCTGCCAGCAGCACCAGGGGATAGGCTTGGAATCAAGTCCCTAGAGGGGGCCACATGCAAGTAGCCCATGCCCACCTAGCCCCAGGGTACAACCTGGAGTGCCTGACCAGAGGCACCTGGAGACGGCAGTCCTGGGCTTGCCTGTCCACGGGGCCAGGCCTGGCCAGCAGGTGTCACGCAGGATCCAAGAAGGGCTGCAGGGCCAGCTCTGCCTCATCCTTGGCTGTGGGTCCTGGTCAGTGGTCACAGTGCTGGGTCTGGGGTTCAAGCCTCGGCAGCAGCTAGGACATGTTTCCGAAGGAAGCTGTGGGGTGAGTGGAGGTGAGGGGGGCAGGTCCCGCCTCATCCCAGGGTGGTCTTTACCGAGCCCAGGCCGCCCTCCTGTAGTCAGGCGACTCAGCCCGCACTCCGGCCCAGCCGCCCCGCACCTGGCACTCCTGGCCTCTCCCACTGACCTTGGCTGAGCAGCTGCAGGCTCCGCCCCTCCTCACGCACCTGCAGGCGGAGTACCTGCTGCAGCACCTCCTGCCTCTGGGCCTCCTGTGCCAGCCCCATCCGCTGCAGCTTCTCTGCATTCAGCCGCAGCAGAGCCCGGCCTGGGGGGAGAGAAAGGGCCCAGTGGAACCAAAAGAGGCGTGCAGGGCCAAGGCAGAGACCAAAAGGCAAGGAAAATCACAGGGAGTCCCAGCCGCGTAAAGACTGTGGGGAAGGCAGAGTAAAAGGCAAGGATGATGAGTAAGACCGGCCAGGCAGAGAAACCCGAGTGACAGGGCAGGGGCCTGGGGAGACAGGCACAGAAGCAACAGAAGCCCCTGAGGGGAGCTTGGACGGGGCGGGCACGGCAAGGTGGGGACAGGCTGGCTGCGTGGCCGCAGGCGCTCCTCTCCCAGGCTGCCCAGCCCCTGCCCTGCGCCCGCCCACCATACCAGTGATGGCATGTTGGGAGAAGGCCTCGACGTAGACGAGGTAGTTGTGGGGACAGTGTTTCTTGAGCCACTTGCAGACATCCTGCTGGCTCCACAGGACCACAGGCCGCGTCAGCCCACCTAGAGAGGGGCTCGTGTGGTACAGGCCACAGTGGTCCGAGTACGGCCGGCCCTGCAGGGAGGAAGGGTGACAGGCAGCAGGAGTGCGGCAGAGCAGGCAGGGCGGGGCAGGGCAGGCAGGGGGGGTGGTACCTGTGGGGCCTCGGTGCCCGGCTGCTGCAGGAGCTTGATGGGCCTGCTGCTGGAAGCTCTCTGACTGCGGGAGTCGTGCCAGGTGAGGCTGGTGCCTGGCATCCGAGGCAAGTGGCAAGGGATGCTCTCAGCTGATACTGTGTGCTCCAGGAGGGTCCGGCAGAAGCTGAAGTGGGCAGCGGCTGTGTGCCAGATACTCGGTCAGGACCGGCACACAAGCCTCACACACACCATACCAGGCCAGGGCCACATGGCAGGATGTATCTTTGATGGAAAAGGTCTGCCCCTCTGTCCTGGGATGCTCTGGGGGCTGAGAGGTCTGAGATTGCTGCCTGTCTCTTGCCACTGAAGGTGCCGCTCTACAGTCATACCTGATGTTTGCGGCTTGGCCCCTGCCTCACTGCCTTCACCAGGACTCATGGACGAGCCTGAACTCTGGGCAGGCAGGCAGGCAGGCAACTGGGACTCCCTAAACACATGCTGGGTTTTCCTGCCAGGCTGCCCCTGCAGGGCCTAGCCGGAACAGCCCTGTGGGACTGGTAGGCACCCCCTGCCTGTGGGCTGTTCAGGATGAGTGTGTGGAGTGCAGCTACCTTCTGAGGACTCTTCCCACACCCAACTTCCTTACATTTATCGTGTTTTAGTTCCTGTTTGGTCTCTGTGTGTCTCAGGCTGAGTACAAACTCTCTCCATCTTCCTGCCCCTGCCTCCTGAATGCTGGGATTACAGACATGTGTCACCACGCCCAGTGTACTTCATGTTTTAACGTTTTGGTCGTTTCTGAGATCACTGATGACTTGAATGTGTGAAAAGCTAAGGCCTGGGTGGGTCTCTTCCCATCTACAGTGGGCTTGCCAAGCAAGGCTTGCCCATGTGTCTTGGCATGCAGGAGGTACCTCATAAATACTGTGAATGAATGAAGACACAAATGGAGTCTCTGTGTAGTGCCTGCAGGTCAACAGGGCTTGTGGGGAGGAAGCAAAGTAGGGGTCACCACGCATTCACCCACACCCCCTCCTCTGCGGCACCCAGGAGGGTGACGTTTCCGTGCCAGGATGCACCCTTATTCCATCCACTGCCTAAGGGAGCTTCCTTTCCAGGGAGCCGGTCCCTCTGCACTGGGCCAGCTCCCTGATGCACCCAAGAGATCTGAGTGGCAGGGAAACCCGCATTTTACCCCCTGTCCCTCCACACGTAAGACTCCTGACTCTCAGCATCTTCTTTCCCCGTTTTTGTGACTTTCAAGCTGAACGCCAAGTGACTAAATTTGAGTTGGAAAGCCAGGCAGAGTGTGGCCACCACTGTGAGGTAACCTCTCGTGCCGGCAAAAGATCTGCCCTAAACCTGCACCTTCCACAGGTCTGGCAGGGTGGTCACGGGCTCAGCGGGCTTTGGCTGGCCGAGGCGGGGGAGCTGCTCCGGGAAACCAGTCGGGCGCCTTCCGTGAGTAGCACCTGCCCAGCCAGCTGGCCCGCCCATTTCCTGGCCCTCCACCGCGTACTCTGGGAGGGTCCGAGAAGGAAATGGGGCGGGGGCAGCAGGTGCCCTCTCCGCCCAGCGCCGGCGCTTCAGAGAGTGACCCCGGCGTGCCTCCTGTCTGAAGACAGAAACGCTGGTGCTCATCCCTCACGGCAAGCCAGGGGCGCACTGGTCCCCGAGGCCTGACGCTGGTCACCTCCCAGAACAGGACAAAAGCCACGGAGTCCGCTCCGTGGGGCCGGGACGCCCCCGGCCAGGGGCGCTGCTGGAGCTCACCGGGGCTCCCCTCCCCCAGCTCCCCTGTTCCCCCACCCCCACCCCGCCCGCGATCCCCTGCTCCCAGCCCAGCTCACCGTCCACATCCCGGGTCTCCCCGAAGCTGGCGTGCACGGCGCCCGTGCGGCCCGGCGGGGGGCTCAGCTTGGCCCTCAGTTCGGTGAACATGGGGCCCGCGGTGCCGAGCCCGCGCACACACCCCTCGCCAAGCCTAGGGCGGCCCGAGTGGCAGGCGGGCGACGCGCGGTCGCCCCGCCCCACTCAAGCCGGCCCGGCCGTCCGCCGAGTCTGCGCGGCGAGGCACCTGCCGCCGAGCCCTGCTCGCAGAGCGCGCTCCGGGAGCTCCGAGAGCCGCGGCGGCGCGCGGGGCTGCGCGCGCTGAGGGTCCGAGGCGCCGTGCGCCCCCTGAGCTCGGCTCCGCCGCCGCCGGGCCGCCGGGCAGACAAGCGGGCAGCTGTCGGTCCTGTCCGCGTTGGGGTGGGCAGCGGCACCCTACCTACCCTCGGGGGTGGGTACCTTTACCCACCAGAGTCCGGGTCAGGGCCAGACCTTCCCAGACACTGCTCTCCAGTGTGCGTAAGCAAACGCACGCATTCATTCTGCATGTGCATTCTCCAGATCTCTTAGGTCTGTTCCGCTGATGGGCTCCCACTTGGCTGGAAAAGCCAGCTTGGTCTTAAGCCCACCCTCCACAACACCCTGAGCTTCTGGGTGCCCCACCCGCATACAGCCCCTCAATCTGGCGGGGTCTGGGGCGGGGCTTGATGCGAAGGACGGAAAGGGGCTTGGCTGAGGACGGAAGGAGAACTAACTGCAAGGCTACAGCAGGCAAGACAGGTGTTTGCTCCAGGATCGCTGCGATAGGTGCAAGGTGTGGAGACGCGGTGGCCTCGTCCGCCAAAGGAAGGCCAGGCTGCAACCATCTGTGCCCCTGCTCCGCTGCCAGTCTCTCTGCCCGGGTGTGGAGTGGGGGTGGCGGTGTCCAACAGCAAAAGCATCGCTGTACGCGGAGTTGCAAAGCTGCGCGCAGAGCGCAGTGGTACGCGCCCGTCCCGGTCGCAAGCACACACACCCGTGTGCACACGGGAGCCACGCTTCGAGGCGCCTGCCCACGCACGTCAGTGCTGCATTCATTGGTTTACGGCGCCCGAGAGGAGCGGCAGCGCGCAGCTCTCCAGTACGGCCTGGCGGGCGAGCCCTGGAGCTGGCAGCTCGGCAGTGGGGAGGCCGCCGGGGCCGGCGCCAGCGCGCAGACCGGGCAGGGCTGCCGAAGCGCGGCCCGGCGGTGCGCACGGGTCTCAGGACGTGAGGGCGCGCTCGGGGCGGACCTCGCCGGGCGGTGGCGCCTCAGGTCCGCCGGCGCCGGCCGCCTCGCCACAGGTCGGCGCCACAGCGCTCCCGCCGACGTCAGTCTCGAGCTCTCCTCGCAGCAGCGGCCGGAAGCGCCGCAACCCGAACTTCCGCGGGGTGGGCGGGGCTTCGCGGCCGGCTCTGCTTCCGGGGCGCCGGTGACGAGCGGGCCGCGGCGCTTCCTGCAGTACGTCGCTGCGGAGTCCTGTTCTCGGGGCCGGGCGGCGGATTCCTGGCGCTTAGCTAACTGGGTCCTTACCGCCGCTATGAACAAGAAGAAGAAGCCGTTCCTGGGCATGCCCGCCCCGCTCGGCTATGTGCCAGGGCTGGGCCGAGGGTGAGGCGTGGGGCGGGGCAGCCGGGCCGGGGAGGCCCCGGCGGGCAGCGCCGGGGAGCGGGGATGGAGGGCGGCCGAGCACGGTGCGCCTAGCCGCGCCTCGTCCCGTCGGCGGCGCTCTCTGGTCAACTCTCTTGCTAGGCAGTGCCGACTGCTAGACGCGAAGATAAGGACGATAGATTAGGGTCCACGGCCGTTCGTCTGAAAGACATCGGATGGCCGACTGTCAAGTAGGAGATGCGGTACGGGCTCTGAGTACAGTCTTTAGGTGTCTAAAATGAGTAAGACCCATATGACGGTCTTCTGTGAACGTCAGAAGAGCCCTTTTGTCATGAACATATGATCCTTTTTTGCATTTTCTCTATGGTATTTATTTGTTTGTTTTTGTTTTTATGTTTTTGAGACGGGGTCTTGCTTTGTAGTTCAGGTTGGCCCTGAGCTCACTAGGTAGCCCAGGTTAGCCTTGAATTCACAGCAATCCTCCTGCCTCTGTCTCCCGAGTGCTCGGGTTACAGGCATGAGCCACTACGCCCGGCATTGTGGTTTGTGGTACCGGGAATCGAACTGGGAACCTTGCGCTTGCCAGGCACATGCTGGAACCATTGAGCTAAACCTTACCCGTTTGATTGGTGGTATTAGAAACTGCAAGGTACATATGAGACTCACATGTTTCACCATTTTCAGGGGGCTCTGGTTTACCAGGGGAGGTTCTGTGCCTGTGTAAGTAATATATATGCAGAGGGACACATTTAGAATGTTGGAGTTAGAGAGGCCAGGGAGCTCTCATTGGAGTGCAGCGTTAGAACCACATTGGAAAGACATTTTTTTTTAATTGAAATTTTTTTTTTGAGACAGGGTCTCGCTTTATACTTCAGGCTGGCCCTGAGCTCACTATATAGCCCAGGCAAGCCTGGAACTCAGCAATCCTCCTGCCTCTGCCTCCTGAGTGCTGGGATTATAGGCGTGAGCCACCACTCCCAGCACTGTGGTATGTGGTGTTGATGGCTGGTGGGCGTGAGTCACCATGCCCAGCATTGTATGTGATTACCGGACGAACTCAGGGCCTTGCGTTTGTGAGGCAGGTGCTGGAGCCACTGAGCTAAATCTCCGGCCCCTTTAATTGAATTCTTTATTGGTACTTTTTTTTTTTTTTTTTTTTTTTTTTG